>WSFP011394576.1:0-27528 GCA_009831015.1 Picea engelmannii
TTTTCTCTCATATCTTAAAGAATACACCTAAGCCACATAGCTTCACATGTAGCACTACATAATTCTTTGTATTCAGCTTAAGTAGAGGACCATGAAACAATTGCCTATTTCTTCTTGCTCCATGACACAATACCAGGTCCTATGGTGAATGTAAATACAACAATGGAATTTTGATGATCTATATTACTTTCCCAATCATAGTTTGAATAACATGTCAACTCAACATTCAAAGGATTAGAATATTCAATACTATAATCATGAGTTTCCTTTACTAGGTATCATAGTACTTTCTTGGCATCTTTCCAATGACTCTCATGTGGCCTACCCATGAATTGTATAAGTATACTCACTAAATATGCAATGTTTGGTCTTGTTGTGATTAAGTAGTTCAAACTTCTTAGCAATTGTCTATACAATGTGCCATCAACTTCTTTTGTACCATTGTCTATGTAAAGTTTGACATTTTGTTCCAATGGAGTAGAAACTAGTTTACATTCACACATGTTGAATTTGTAATGATTTCCTATGCATTCTTTCTTTGAGTAATCAAAGTCTTTCCACTCTCTCTCCATATTTCAATGCCTAAACAATAATGCATTTGACCAAGGTATTTCATTTCAAATTCTTGAGATAGATGAAGTTTGACTTCTTCAATCAAATATGTAGCACTACCTGTTATGATCAAATCATATACATACAAGGAAATCAATGCAATATTCCCTTGCTCATATTTCTTGATGTGCAAAATTTGGATCACTCTGGATTTTAACAAATCCACGGTGAAGGAGGAAGTTATTGATTTTGACATACCATGATCTTGGAACTTGTTTAAGACCATATAGTGCTTTCTTTAAGTAACATACACGATGTTCTTTTCCTTTCTTTAAGTAACATACACGATGTTCTTTTCCTTTATTTACAAAACCATCCAGTTGAATTAGATACACCCCTTTTTTAAATTCAATATTCAAGAAAGTCGATTTAACATCCATTCGATATATGCCCTAACTATAGTTTGTTGCAAGTGCAATTAACAACCCAATAGTATTCATTTTAGCTATAAGTCCAAAAGTTTATTCATAATCTATGCCTACCCTTTGTGAGTAACCTTTTGCAACTAACCTAGCCTTGGATTTGTTTATACTACCATTAGAATTAAACTTTGACTTGAATAGTGATATGGAACCTATAAAAATTTATCTTCTAGCAATTTAGTAAGTTTCCAAGTATATTTTTTTACAATGAAATTGTATTCTTCTTGCATTGAAGTCATCCATTCTTTTATGATTTTTAGCTTCTTCAAAATTTATAGGTTCAAAAATGTAGGACATTAATACATAGTCATTATACCTTATTGGAGTCTTGATGTTCCTTGTTGTTCTTCTTGGTCTCATATTGCTTGATGGAGTTTCTTTTTTACTTGGTGTTTTTTGGCTAGTTTGATAATCAACAATTTGGTTATTTTTATATGCTTATTTGTGCATCATCTCTTCAATTCCTTCCTTGAATATGCTCCCCAATACTTGTACATATTCCTTATGACAATAATCTACATACTCATGAAAAATCATATCCCTTCTTGCAAACACTTGATGAATAATTGGATCATACATCTTATAGGATTTACGATGAGAACAATAAGGATTTATGATTTAAACCAATGAAAAGAAATTTCACTAATTTCACATCAAGATTCCTCCTAATTTCTTTTGGAATATTAGAAAATGATTTACATCTAAATATTCTCAAATGATTTACAAATGGATTATAACAAAAAAAAAAAAGATACATAATGAATTTTGAATCTCATGAACTTAGTTGGACTCTTATTTTGTAAGTACACAATTGTACTTACAACTTCAACCCACAAATTGTTCGGGAGATTCTACTCTTCAACATACTTCTAGCACATTCAACTAATTTTTTTTTCTTTCTCTTAGCTACCCCATTTTTTTTTATGAGTATATGTAATTGTGCATTGTTTTAATATACCATTTTATTTACAATACTTTACAAATTCATTTGAATTGTACTCTCCCCTTCCATCTCATTGCATGATATTGATATGATTACATCTTTGTTTTTCAATCATGGCTCTAAATTATTTGAAATATTCAAATACATCGCTCTTATTCTAATGAAGTACACCCATGTATAATGAGTGCCATCATCAACAAATATTAAGAAACAAGATGCTCCACCAAGTGACATAGTTTGCATATGCCTACATACATCATAATGCACTAGATCAAGAAGGTATCTCTTTATTCTATTTGTTCTTACTAGAAATTCATTTCTATATTTTTTTCCTATGGCACAACCTTCACATTCAATACATTCATTCTTGAAAAAATGAAGAAATTTCACCATATTCTTTCATTGCTTGATGGTTTACAACAATGGCTTTTGTTGGACACACAATCCTTTGTGGTTGCATTACTTGTAACAATAATTTACATATGAAGCATCATAGGTGATAGGAAGAGTCATACGTTGGAGAAGACCAATGGTTGCATCTTTGTGTATTTATTGAGATTCATGCTAATGGAATAATCATCCAGTGGAGTTACAATTTCTGCCCACTCTTGTCCTTACAGTGGTATCAGAGCCATGTTAACTGCATGAATTATTCCCTAGGTGTTTTCTCTCCTTGAGCATACAAAAAATGCCTCTTTCCTGCTTGCCCATTCTTCGGAGTTACAGTCTGACTGATTTTTTGGTCTCTTCTCAGTCTATTCACATCCTGCAATCTTCTTAGCTTGCTTAGATATTAGTCCTATCGTAGAGGTTTTATCACAGACCAAAACCCCAACCCTAAAATAAATTCGGAAACTACACACTCCACATGCCTACTTGAACACACAATTTTCCTTCTCAAATTGTTCCCTCTCCAGTAATATCCTCGCTCGACCTGCTGATACCTTCATTCTCCATATTTCTTGATATCCTTTTTCTCATTGGTATATCATGTTGCTTCCACACACATGCTTCACCCTCAACTCCAGTAAAAGAAAGAACACAATACCTATCATGCTACCTACCTCTCCTCCATGCCTTAACCATATGTGATATAATGTCTGAAGAGTGTTCCCATCCTGGTCGAGGGAGATGCCAACCATCTCTCCTTTCTACGATTATGAGTGAAGTATCAATGCAAAGAACTGTAATTCATCCCTAGGGTTTGTGCCATTCAATATTGCTTCTCTCATGATGCTAATAACATACCTCTCACAATGGTTTAATAGCATATTTGATACCATATCATACCACACCACATCTACGTCCATTCATCGACAATCATTTACTATTCACTTGGATCCCTCTCATACAAGCTTCCTAGTATCTCCACTCACCTCGATCTTCACCCTAATTTTACACTGTTTTCATTCACGTTATCAAACGTTCCAAATAGAATTTCCCACTACATGTTGTGTTCAAAATCATGGGTTTGAAGAATTGTTTTTTGGTCTAGTTGTGTGGGTAGATTCAACATGGAAGGGGTCGATCATTGACAACCAACATGATTTTATTGGTATTATTTGTTAGGTATTTGATGTATGATCACCATCGATCATATGGTTCAACCTAATATATGGAATTCAATTAATATATTTGTATATTAATTGTTTCATAGATGAGTTTTAATGCTCTCATTTTGTGCTTAACGAGTTGTTGATTCAAGAAGAAGTTCCAAAAGACAATTCATTCTCTTATCTCCATTTTCGGTGTGGTTTTGATTGACAAGGAGAAATATAGAGTATGGTATAGGAAGATCAATATCACATTGATATTCAACGACCTATGGAAAGGGATTTGCGAAGCAAAATGAGTCCCTCAAAGTAGAAAAATCACTGAAGAAGATACAAAATAATAATAATAATAAGATTTATCAGAAACAAAGAGTGGAAGATGTTGGGCTCTCCTAAAAACAACCTTAGTTTAATATTAATTTATCAACCATGGATTCATCTTTTCTTTCAAGAATATTAGCAAAGTCTATGCAGATAACTGTAGAGGTTAAAATCGTGTAGTCATAGAAAATATGAGTTTATCAATAATCAAGTTCCTCACACATTCATTAAAACTCTGAAACTAAGATCTTACTCAACATAATTATAATCTAATCTATAACATGTTGTAAATTAAGGGCATTAACCAATTTTTTGAATTCATCTAACTAAGAAACAAGAATTTAATCTATGCAAATACTTAATAAACCAATCTATCAATGATTGTCTAACCTGTTGGAAAAGAACAGCCAAGTACTATAGAATTGAAAAGGAACAACAAATGCAGATTTAAGAAAAAGGAACAACAACTGTAAATTTAATAAAAGGAACAATGCGTGTGAAAATGAGAGGAACTTTCGAACAATAAACTATAGCAATGGGAAATGGAACAACAATTGATAACATTCCAATGAAACATCTATCCTCTGTAATAAAATAGCATAACTAATTTATGAAATCATCAAAACACTCACACATTTATATTAATTGTTGCAAAGAGATTTAAATCACAGAATTGAAATCAAATTGATACGATTCCAGATTAAGAAAGTAACTCCTTCCGACTGGGCCCATGGTCTTCAGAAGTATTGCTGCTAGAAACTCAGTACGCAAAGATGGTAAAAATGCTCAAGGATTCTATTAATTCCATGACCAGTAAAACATTTACAATGGATTTCTTGTACAGAGAAATTCAAAGATCTGAATGCTTGGATAAATTTCTTGGATGTTTCTCTATGGTTCATCACCCTCTATATATTACAATGATATGGGTAAATTAAGTTATCCTGAGGATCGAGAGATCCTCAGGATTGCTTTTACTATTTATAAAGATTACAAAATGGAGAATCAATCTTCCTCAAAACTGTGTTGCACCTGATTTCTTCAACCTCCAATAGTCTACGCATCTTCAAAATATTATTAGCTATATTGAGTTTAACAATATTTGTCCATTCTTGCAATAAAATCAAACAATTCAAACCAAAATTCAGAACTTATCTAATATCACTCAATAATATTTCTAGAAGCCTTTTTAATCATTTTCTTTCCTAATTATTTCTAATTAATAGAAAAGTCAATCAAGATTATATCATAAACCATGGTGATAAGGAGGATATTTGTACCTTTTCTCAACTCAGCATACCCCCCATCTTACCTTCTTGCATGTCCTCATGCAAGAAAATATTTTACATGTAAAGAAGTGATGTTGAAGGGAGGAGAGGTCTTTTCTCCAGGTCTCCTAAACCCATTCTTAATTCCGAGCTCTTCAAAAGCAACTTATTCCTCCTTCTTATGATTTTCATAATTAATCTGATAACCCTCTGGAGGATACCAAATAATAGTAGGACTATATCTGCACCCAATCTAGGCAGGCCCTTCATCCAAGATCATTCTAGCATATCTCTACAACCTGAAGGTAGTTGCATGAAATTTTTTGAAACCAAAGGGTTCCCTATTCTTGACTACATTTGGGGAGACATCCCATCTTAGTTTGGAAGAAGAAATAACTTCTTCTTTAATCCCCCTAAAATATGGTAGACCTGAACATACAACCTGTCAGTGGATATGAGCTAAATATTCTACAAACTTCTCCCTTTTCATGAATGTTTTGTGATGCATAATGACTGTAAAGGATTTAGGAGGCTCCCCTCTGATCAATAGGTCTAGCCCAGTATCCCTTTTCATGAAGGTATTGTGTGCTTTAGCTCACCTGGTTTGGTTCTTGGTAAAAGACAAGAATGTTTGAAACTGTATGTCCCTAATGGAAGGATTAGGGTTCTCCTTTCTGTTTTCTCCCAGGATGAAGTTGTGGAGGTATATCTCACACAGAAAGTATTGTACTCCTTCTTCTTATTCTCTAAAACATGAAACGAACTCAGAAAAAATGGTGAACTCAAAAGGTTTTCCTGCTCTAATATATTTTATCCTTAGCAACAAATAACGTTTTAATAACAAAAAGGTGTAATTAGTAGCAGGAGCCCTGCAATATACTATATCAGAATAAACAAAACAAATCTCTTTGATTTTCTCCAAATATTTATCTAATTGGCCTTGTACTTTCTTCACCTTTCCTTGATCTCTGTTGAGCTCAGCAAAAGTCACGTTCTCTATGGCTGACATGGCTTGAAGTTGCTTAACAAATTTTTGATACTCTACCATGGTTACCATCTCACTCCTACATCGAGTCATGGTTTGTTGGGTTTTCACCAGCTCTACCTCCAACCCATTAATAATGGCACCCTATTCAGGAGACTGAAATTCTTCCTCAGTCTGAACATCTATCTCTTGTTGCTAGGGCACCTGTCTAGGTCTCTATATCGATTGTCTCCAAAGGAGCAGGAAAATCTATAGGAAGCACTCCCTTAGTTTGGACAGTTGTTTCTTCTGCTGCTGGAATCTCTGTTTGAGTTTCTATCTCTGTTGTTTCCATATGAGCAAGCAATTTTGTTTGTATTCCAACATAATTTTTGTGGACTGTCTTCCTAGGAAGTAGGTTTCTTCCCTGTGTTCTAAGCCTTTTGGATTTCTTCCTCTCATAGGCCTTGTCAACTTGCTCCAATTGTTTTCTTAATTCTCTAATTATTTCTTTGAGGCTACCAACTTTCTATTCCAATACTTTGATTTTTTTAACCCTTTTTCTCAATATCCCGTTTTCCTTTTTCAATTTTTTGATTTTATTGTGGCCTTTGCCTGTTGTTTTTTATTTATGGGGAATGTCAAGGTCTTCCCCACCTTGATCAACTATTGATTGTTCCCCTATTTCTTCTATGTTCTCTTTCTATTCCAAAGGATTATTTACCTCAATGTGAGGTTCTGGCTATTCTGTATCTTCGGGGAATGGCATATTTATGTCAGGGAGGTCCAAGGCAGGGTTTGAAGAAGAAGTTGGTGTTTGGTGTTCTTCAGACCTGCTTGTGTCTTCGGTAACTGATGTCCCTAAATTCCCCAGTACTTGAGCCATCTCTACCTCATAACTTTTGAAGAACTATTCTGTAATGTTTTAGAGTGATGGTTGTTCTGTCTGTGCACTTTATTGAGTGTCTTGTGAGGGTTGTTTTGTCTGCATAGGTTCATGAATGTTTTCAGGTTGAATTTTCTTTTTTCCCCTTCTTATTTTCACAGTAGAGGTTTTAGGAACAACAATTGTTATTTTTCTCCTCTTCTTTGATGTTTCTGCCTGTTTGGTCTGGGTTTATGCCACCTGGATGGGGTCTGCTTCAATTTTAGGCTGGGGTAGTGGAGTTTCAATTTGGGCATTGCCTCCTTCTTGAGTTGTCTCAATTCCATGTGAGGGGGTTTCTTGGTGGATTTTGGGTTGTTCAATTTGTATAGGCCTATCGACCTTGATTAAATCTCCCCAATTTATTTGAGATTGGCTCAGGGCCCTATTTACTATTATCTTTACTAGTCCATGGTGATTAATTATAGTGATAGGATCTTTAGCCTTCTGATTTCTTGCAACAACTTCATGTAACATGTAATTTAGAAAAAATGGCAAATTTATTACTAACCTCTATTTTAGTGTTGCTAACAATTTGAGGTGGCGTCACCTCACCACATTGTACCTCCCATCACATGTGATATACCTTTGTATTACTCCTTCCATCTCTCTCCATGGCTCATTGAGAGTGGTGGGGTTGAGTCCCTTACCCTTTTTATCGATTTCTTCTCTAGGTTCTATGAAATATTCCACAACCTCCTTGAGCATTGTATACTTCCCATTCCACTGTATGCCTTCATTGGAGATGCCTGTAACCTCTACTATAATTTCCTCAATGACCAGAATTTGTATGTCTCGGATCATGGAGACTCCTCTCTACAAGTTCTGAAAAAATGCTAGCGTGATATGTGTGTCATATTCTTGCAATCTGTTGAAATATTATGTCCACCCCAGACGATGTAAAATTTCCCTTGCCTGGTCGATTACCTACAGTAATGTGGGCTCTCGACGTACACTTCGGCTGCCTATAACTTCTGTGAAGAGATGAGGACAACTATCGTTCCTGGTTGTAGCTTAATTCAACCAAATTTTGAGACAATATCACCAGAAACAACAAATATCATAGAACAACAAATGTATATAAAAATGTGAGTTTTCACATTTATTACAATCATTATGATCTATCGGTAAATGTGCAGAATATCCGCCCCCTCATAAATGGAAAGGTCGACCTAGACCGTCGACATGTGCGAGTGTAATGATGGCAGGTAGTTCAAGTGAGGGGAATTACTACGCAACCACCGTCACTGGGAGAACAATCATAAATAACCTTCAAAATCACTTAAACGGTAATCATGAAGAATAGTCGCTCTTGTGTGTGAAATTCAAATTTACATACCTATGTTCAAAAAATGTTTAAGGAAAAAGATTCCGAATAATTTAAATTTGTTCATGTGTTTAGAAATATTCCACATGTCATAACGTTGTTACTTTCCCTTGTTATTGGATATAACCAGAATGATAGCCTCTTTGTTAGGAAAAGGAAATCTAGGAACACAGAAAAAACTTGGTGGATTTAAGGTAAACTTTGATACCATAAGCAAAGCCACTATTACTAGTAGGCGTTCATAGCTTCGACATGGTTTCCTTTTAACCCATAGATGAGCTCGTATCCTTAATAAAAAGTTTGAATCGTCTTTTCCCAAAAATACCACTATCCTAGTTTGGTAGCCATATAACGATAATGACACTCACTAGATCATAACCTAAGTGAACAAGTCGGCTCGTGATGAGACCTCTTGTCATTTGACGAAAAAAATGCCAAAGGCCATTGCCCTGGTGTTGTATCCATAGTGGGAATGTCACTTATGTTATTATCCGATGATTGTGGTAGGGTGGCTCGTGATGAGACCCCCTATCCTTTGTGGGAGAATTTTATTACTTTACTTATATTTAATTTTTGTTTCCATAGTTCTCTCTTTTTTTTTAGGCTCTATTAAGGGAGGCTCATCTACTCTTTAAGAGTGAGGGATGGCATAAGAAGTGTAAGAATGTCAAGTAAAATGTGTTTTAGACTCCTTATTATGATACAAAGGAAAATTATCATTCAAGTATATGTATATATAGGGGAAAGGAACAAATTATGGTGGTTAATGGATTATGAACAATATTTAAGATAATTCGGAGAAATTAATCCAAAAACAATTCGATAAGGTATGCTATATAGTCCACACAAATGAAAAATCGTTACTATGATAATTAGAAATGATGCTAGTGAAAATTAATTAGTGAAGGTCATACCCAAAGGAGTGGCTAACGTAATAATGGCATGCTTGTTTATGAGAAAATAATCGTGACTTTTGAGAAAAAGGGACAACAATAAGGAAAAAAACCTTTCAAATGAACAACGTTGTCCGAAAAAGGAAAGACAGTCATGACAAAGGGAACAACAGTTGTAGAAAAGGGAACGACAGTCATTCCATTCAAATGAATGGAAACCACACGTAAAGGGAACAACAATCGCACGAAGGGAATGACAGTTGTTTCGTTTCAAATGAACGACAACATTGATGTTCAAATTTTAACCGTCTAATTAAGTGATTGAAAACCTCCCGCAAACATTTTTGTTTTAGTGAATCTAGGATTTATTAGTCATCAACTAAATTCATTTAATTTTTATGGGTAGGTTTATTCAATATTAGAAGTATTGGATGGTTTGTCATGTATTCATTACAGTCGCCCAATTTTTGCTGTGGAACATGACATATTCATCTTATGTGAAAGCAGGGTTTATATTCAATGGGTTTTTCAAAGTGAGACAGGAGAAAGGAACATAAAAGAGTGCTAATTATATTCATTACAATCATATTTTCTGGTTTTTATTTTATCAAGTGACTTTCCTAGAAAGTAAAAACTAAAAACTCAATCAAATTTGTAAAGAAGCTACATACAATATGTACAATGCTGATAAAAATCATCATTTTACGAAGTTGAAGCTGTTGGGTTACCTTCCCAACCAACTAAAATCTGAATAGTAGGGTCCTTACTTACTTCTTGGAAAAAGGATTCCTTTGAAAGCGGTTGATGGTAGAGTCGTAGCCGATGTCCATTTACCAGAAAAGGAGAACCAAGCTCATCGATGGTAACTAAAGTGGCAATGCCATTATCATGAACTTTTTTGATTTCATACGGTCCCAACCACCTTGTCTGTAATTTTCCAGGAAAATCCTGAAATCTAGAATCATAGAGAAGCGCCCAATCGCCTTTCTGGAAGGATCTCTTCTTGATATGTTTATCATGCCAACTAGTTCTCTGCTGTTGAATAACATATGTGTGATGCAGGGTAGACATGCATTCTTCATCTAACTCATTGAGCTATTGCAAGCATTGTGTATGTGCCTCTGTAAGATCCAGTCCAATTTCTTGGTCCATCCTCAGAGTCTTGATCTCAAATTCAATTGGAAAGATGGGTTCTTTTCCATAGACTAGATGATAAGGAGAGTAACTAGTAGTGTTACACCATGTCGTGCGATAGGACCATAAGGCATTTGGAAGCTCAACTACCCAATTCTGACGATTTTTTGAGACTGTTTTTGTCAAGATTGCCTCCAAGACTTTATTGGTACTTTCTACTTGTTCATTTGCCTATGGGTGGTACAGGGAGGTAACTCTGTGTTTAATATGATAATTGCATAGGGTGGACATGTTTTTATGGGATGTAAATTGTGACCCTCCGATATTGATTACTTCCCTGGGTAATCCATAGTGTACAAATAATTCAAAGAGAAACTTAATGACTTCTTCCTCCATTGCATTTGACAGGGCTACTGCCTCTACCCATTTGGTCATATAGTTTGTTGCAACTAATATATAGGCCTTCTAATTTGATTTTGGGTTGAAGGGGCAGACAAAATCCAGTTCCCATCTCTCAAAAGGTTCTTCCACCACTTATGCTTGTAGGGGAATTTCATCAGCTTAGCTTGGCCGACCCGTCCTCTGACAGCTGTCGCAGGTCTGGACATATTTATTTGCATTTTTTAATATTGAGGGCCAATAATAGCCCATCTGTAAAATTTTATGCCCATTTCTGCGGTCTTCAAAATGTCCGCCATAAGGCTCATCGTGACCCACCTTCAAAACCTCGTAAATTTCATCATCCCTTACACATCTTCGGATCTGTAGATCAGCCCCTGTGTGGAAAAGATATCCACCAATCCAGGTGAACTGTGCATTGCGCTAGATGATCAGTTTCCTTTCCCTTGATGATACGTGTGTTGGTAGTTTCCCAGCTACCAGATAATTCTCCACATCAGCACACCACAGTGTGTTAATAGTGACAACGAATAGGTGTTCATCTGGGAATTGGTCTTCAGTTGTCAAAGAGTCATTTGTTTTGGGCACGTGAGACAAGAAATTTGCAATGAGGTTCTCTCTTCCGGGCCGATCCTTGATGGTGATGTTGAATTCCTACAATAGTAATAACCACCGAGTAACCCGTCCATTAGTAATAAGTTTGTTAGATAAATATTTAATAGAAGAATGATCAGTATACAAAATAACTGGATAAGCTGTTATATAGTGGAGAAATTTATTAATAGCATGTATAACAACTAAAAATTGTTTTTATGTTACTGTGTAATTTAATTCAACGGAAGTAATATTTTTGCTAATAAAATAAATAGCATAAGGTTTCTTGTCTTCTTCCTGTCCAAGGACAACGCCTATGGCGATATCCAATGCATTTGTAGAGATGTGGAATAGTATTTTCCAGTTTGGTCCTCTCAGCACCGGTGTTGTTGAAACCATCCTTTTAAGTTCTGCGAATGCAACATCACACTTATCAGACCACTAAAATTCCACATTACCAGTTAAAGCATGTAAATGTGCAACAGTTCTTGAAAACATTTCTATGAATCTGTGATAGTATCCTACAACGCCAAGGAAACTACATACCTCAGTTTGTGTACAAGGTTTAGGAAGATTAAGGATTACCTATATTTTTGTTGGGTCTACCTTGATTCCATCGACAGAAACATAGTGTCCTGGTACCACACCTTCGGTCATCATAATATGACATTTTTCATGACTCAAACATAGCCTGGTAGCGATACATCGTTCCAGTACCTTCTTCAGATTGCTTAGAGCTTGATCAAAATCAGTGCCATAAGGGGTGAAATCGTCCATGTAAACTTCAAGTCCTTCATTAATCAAATCAGAAAATATGCTCAGGATGGCCCTTTGGAATGTGGCAGGAGAATTACATAATCTAAAGGGAAATACTCTATATGCGAAGGTACCCCAGGGACATGTAAATGTAGTTTTATCTTGGTCTTTTGGAGCAATATGGATCTGATTATAACCACTAAATCCATCTAAGAAGGAAAAAAACTTCTTCCCTGCTAAAGTATCAAGGACATGATCAATAAAAGGTAGGGGAAAGTGGTCCTTCTGGGTAGCTTTGTTGAGTTCTCTGTAGTATACATAGATCCGACACTTTCCATTCTTCTTGGGGACGATTACTAGTGGAGAGACCCACCAACTATCTGAAATAGGATATATGAAATCTACATCCAAAAGTTTTTGTAATTCTTCTTTAACAACGTCCCTGAGATGAGGATTCAATCTTCATTGGGGATATCGAATGGGTCAGGCATATTTCTCAATATAAATATGATGCGTACAGAGTTGGGGATCGATACCCTTCATGTCAGGATACTCCCAAGCAAAATCCTGTTGATATTTAGAAAGGACCTGAATCAATCTTTGTTGTTGTTGCTTATTCAAGTTAGCATTAATATTCATAACCCTCACTGATGCAATTTCAACTGATATGTTGTTATGGACAATAGTAGTGGGAATTTGTTGCTCCATCAATTCTTCCAAAGGATCTCCCTGTGCTTCATTATCTAAAAAAACCTTTAGCATTTGACATGTTGGGTTTCTTATAATGGTTGGGTTGTTAATGAAGCTACTAATCACATCATCTTCTAGTTGGTTTTTGAGTCTAAGAGCTTCTTCCAATGTGAGAGGAGATCGTAGGTTTTTTTATGGATCTCTAGGTGGTGGAAACTGCTGGTGTATGGTAGGAAAACTTGGTTTAGCTGGAGGATACAAGATGAGGTTCTTTGTAGCATTTCCTATAGAAATTGTCATGTTTCCTGTACGACATCCTATGTATGCATATGTTGTTGTGAGCCATGGTCTTCCCAATATCAATGGGTGTCCATTGAGCCTACTTCTTAGGTTGATAACTAGGAAATTAGTTGGGTATTTGCAAGAGTCGACTGAAATTTCTACATCTTGTAATGTGTCGATCAACTTAACCACTGATCTATCATCCAATTGTAACATACTTGAAGTAGGTTCAAAGGAGGTGATACCTAGGACGTTACAGGTCTCAATGGTTAGAATATTAATGGTTGCCCCCAAATCCACTAGTGTATTTGGAAAGAAACAACCACGTATATGAACTGTTACCACATGATTCCCTATGTCTGTATACTTGATCGACTCCTGCTTTCCTAGAATGAGATCAGACAAGGCTCCTACCACGTGAACAGTTGATGGATTCTTAGCTTTTCTGATAAGCTTCTTCCCACATAATTCTTTGATCATTTTTGCATAGATAGGAATATCTTGTAGAGCCTGTAGGAGTGGGATCTTAACATATAAATTATTTAGTTCCCCTACAATGTCGAAGTTAGGATATACATCTGGTTTTTATATCATTAGCCTCTCGGGGAATGGGGGAGGAGGAATTGCGTCGTCATCAAGATTTTGTTGCTCAACTGTGTTTCCCCCCTACTCTACTTCTTTTGTTATGACCATAGTCGAGGATATTATTGTTGGATGTTATTATTTTCATTCTCCTGCTCTTGGTGAATGTTGCTTTCTTCAGGAGAAATTATGCGCCCTGACCTCAACCGGAGTTCATTTCACCCTACAGAGTTGATTTCCCCATCCAAATTCTTAATAATTTTCACAAGATGGGTTGGTCTATTGTTAGGATTTTGGTTGGGTTGCGCTGGTAATTAAGGGCGCATTTGAGGTTGAGGGCTCTGGGGTAATTGGAGTGGGGCTTGGAAAGTGGGCTAAGCTTGAGGAGCCATCCCCATGGGTTGATTGGTCATTCCCATGGGGCGCTTCCATTTTTTATTCCAATTGTGGCCTTGGGCAGTTGTGCTAGTCCATTGTGAAGGATAGAGGTTATTAATTGAATTTTTCCAGGATGGGGTAGGGTATTGTGAGTTTGGCCAAGTGGGATTGGCAGCTGATTGATTTGGCCCGGTGGGATTGGAAGTTGGTTGATTTGGCTAGGGTGTAGTAGGATATTGCTAGGACTTCCAGGTCGGGTTTGTAAATGGATGGCCCTACCACGTGTTTCTAGAATTATTCTGCTGACTATACTTCTTAGAAAAGAAAGAAGAGGGATCGTGTAGTGTACCTAGGGGACGATCCTACCATTGGCGACGTTGATCCATCAGATATACTGGTTATGTTTCCTCTTATGCTTCTTTAAAGACAACTTTTAGTCCTGGGAGTGATGGACATTGCTCTGTCGCATGGTCTTTGGAACATATGGCGCAAACCTGAACCACATCCAAAGGATATTCCCTCAGACCATGTTTATTTTTGCATCGATGGAAAAATATGGCCAAGGACTGTTCTTCTTCTGCTTGTTTCTATTTAGCCTGCAGAACATCCAATTGTGTAGTCAGAGTAATCAAAATGTTAGTTTTTAAATTTTCTAAAAGATTACCAACTTCTTCTTGGGTGACACCCCCACTAGTAATGTTTCTATTCCTGGTGAGGGGATCCCGCATTCCTAATATGGTTCATGTACTTCCTCGTGAGCACCTGATGCAAATTGGATAATTTTATCATAAGTTTCCTGATAAATATCACCTTTCCCCATTAAATTCAATGTTTATACCCATTCATCCTTCATACCTTTTATCAGAGTGGCTTTAAGTACCTCACCTGGTAATGTACCGTAAGGTGATCTTTGCAAATTATATTGAAACCTTTCAACATATTCTTCTAGTGTCTCATTTTATTTTGCAGTCATTTGAAAGATTTCATCTTTTAGATCCTTGGTTCTACAGTAATCTTGATATTTCATCAATAAGGCTTGTTTCATTTCATACCATGAATTTATAGTTCCTCCTCCTAATCCCATAAACTAGTGCAAAGTTGCTCCTTTCAAAGTGGAAGGGAACAGTTTCAGTTTCTAGGGTTCAGAGGTGTAGTCATAACCTCTACACAAGACATCAAATTCGAATAAGAACGCATCAGGGTCCTTTGAGATCAATCCATGAAAGGTTGGAATATTCTACAGTGGGATGGATTTCATTGGGGCATTGACAACCAGATCGACTATAGGATATTCCAAAGTGGAATTTTGGGGTCATGGTGGATTCTGTTGCGCCATTTGGTTGAAAATATGCCAATAATATTTAGGGATTTCTTGGCCCGGGTGTTCTATTCGAGGTGGTTGATTATTTTTCCCTTAGGGGATTTAATTGCACTACCTCTATCTAGGATTTCAAGTGTACCTTATCCTATCAAAATCATAGGAGATCCAGGATCATATGGTGGTGATGGGTTTGCTTCAACAACCCCACTGTTCTCCCCTTCTCCTTCTTCTAGATTACAAGAATTTCCCTCGTCTAAAGGGCTGAGAGGTGGAGTATCTATATTTTGAAAAATTTGCTCAGTCCCTTCAGTTCTGCTATGAACCTCAACATGAGCTGCAATTGGTGAATTTGTTGCTTGAGGGATTCGGGTAGAACCTTTCCGAGGTCCAACCGAGGCTTGATATTCATATTTTCAGATGATTTCATCTATGAAAGTACTTCTTCTAGGGGGCATCGGGCCCTTGGATTTTGTAGTTTTTGATGGAGGTTTTGGTTTTTTAGATTCTTTCTTCTTAGTCATACACACTCACACAAAATTCTAAGTACCTATATGACCTCTATGCATCAGCTGAAGGTAGGCGATGGCACAAGAATTTTACTTATTGCCTGCATAGGTTCTTACCTTCCATTTTCAATACCTCATCCTCCAAAGATGCAACCTATGCTATCTTTGACATTCTCCCCAACAACGACGCCAAAATGTTGGGCTCTAAAGATGTCCTAAAAACAACCTTAGTTTAACATTAATTTATCAACTGTGGATTCGTCTTTTCTTTCAAGAATATCAACAAAGTCTATGCAGATAGATGTAGAGGTTAAAATTGTGTAGTCAGAGAAAATATGAGTTTATCAATAATATAGTTCCTCACACATTCATTAAAACTCTGAAACTAAGATCTTACTCAACAGAATTATAATCTAATCTATAACATGTTGTAAATTAAGGGAATTAACCAAATTGTTGAATTCATCTAGCTAAGAAACAAGAATTTAATATATGAAAATACTTAATAAACCAATCTATCAATGATTGTCTAACTTGTTGGAAAAGAACAACTAAGTACTGTAGAATTGAAAATGAACAACAAATGAAGATTTAAGCGAAAGGAACAACAATTGTAAATTTAATAAAAGGAACAACGCATGTGAAAATGAGAGGAACTTTTGAACAATAAACTACAACAATGGGAAATGGAACATCAATCGATAACATTCCAATGAAACATCTATCCTTTGTAATCAAATAGCATAGCTAATTTATGAAATCATCAATGCACTCATGCATTTATATTAACTGTTGAAAAGAGATTTAAATCACTGAACTGAAATCAAATTGATATGATTACAGATTGAGACAGTAACTCCTTTCGATTGGGCCCACGATATTCATAAGTACTACTGCTAGAAAATCAATATGCAAAGATGGTAAAAATTCTCAAGGCTTCTATTAATTCCATAACCGGTAAAACATTTACAATGGACTGCTTGTACAGAGCAATTCAGAGATCTGAATGCTTGGATAAATTTCTTGGATGTTTCTCTATGGTTCATCACCCTCTATATATTACAATGATATGGGTAAATTAAGCTATCTCGAGGATCGAGATATCCTCATGATTGATTTTACTATTTATAAAGATTACAAAATGGAGAATCAATCTTCCTCAAAACTACATTGCGCCTGATTTCTTCAACCTCCAATAGTCCACACATCTTCAAAATATTCTTAGCTATCTTGAGTTTAACAATATTTGTCCATTCCTGCAATAAAATCAAACAATTCAAACTGAAATTCACAATTTATCTAATATCACTCAACAATATTTCTAGAAGCCTTTTTAATCATTTTATTTCCTAATTATTTCTAATTAATAGAAAAGTAAATCAAGATTATATCATAAACCATGGTGATAAGGAGGATATTTGTACCTTTTTCTCAACTCAACAATGGACACAGTAGAAGACCTAGTAGCAGACCAATCATTTTGACCACAGACAAAGAATGTGAACTATGGGAAGACAAATACCATAAGGCATATGTTGTAATCTCCGCTATAGTAAGTGAGGAGGTGAGATGTCATATTTCTTCCATTAGTGATTCCTATGGTTCTTTGAAAATATTGAATGAAATGTATGACACACATTCTAATCTTGACTCATACAAGTAATATTGGAGCTCTTCAACCTAGAGTTCAAGAATGATGACCATATGGCTTTAGCTTCATAAATCAGAGCAATAATGAATGACATTGAAGTTACCAGATCGAATATTGATATCCCTATCATGAACTTCATTAAGGCCCTCTAACCTACATATTCTCACTACCTTGAATCGTTCCAAGAAAGTGATCAAATCAAATCCATGGCATTTGAAAAGATGGTAAAGAAAGTTGACGATCACGAGAAAGCCTTTGGAAAGAAGACAACTCCTCCATATGGTGAGACTATTTACCTTTCTCAGAAAGACAAGAGAAAACCACATGATTCTTCCAGAGGAGAAAGCAACAGAAGAGGACATGGATGTGGAAGAAAGAGTTTCAGAGGTAGGGGGTTAGACACAACCAAGGTGACATATCTAATCTTCAGTATACACGTTGTAAAAAGAATGGGTCACATGAAGGAGATGATTGCAAGGTTCCATGGGATAATATCAAAGAAGACATACAAAATAAGAAAGAGGAAAAAGGTAAACCATAAAAACCAAAAAATGGTAATCCACTTGAATCTTCCCATTAAATTTTTGCTCACTACAACATAGGAGTAACCGAAGATTTATTTAACACCGCATATAGTCCTTGGAAATATGCATGGATTCTTGACACAGGAGCAACCTCTCACATGAAATTCTGAGACCTCAATGACAATGTAGATGGAATAGTGTATTTTTTAGACAATTCCAACCTCAAACCCTCCAGAATGGGCACCATTAGACTCAAGTTGCTTGGATTCTCGGATTTTCTTTTTCACAATGTAATCTATCTTCCTAAGCTGAAAAGGAGTTTGTTGTCCCTTGTGCACATTAGATGACAGGACCACTCAGTTCATATGATTGGTGGAAAAGTTGAAATACAAAAGGATTCTGATAACATGCTTGTATGAACGAAATGGAAGATGGAAGATTGTTGAATTTGAATGAGACATATTCCCATACACACAATGTTGCATACCTCTTGGATCACAGTGAAGGTATAATGTCATCTAGTATTTTTTGGCATTCTATATTAGTTCATATCAATTATGGAAGTCTTTGTTTATTGAGAAAGAATGGTGTTTATGGTCCGCCTATTATTCCTAGAAAGATGAAACAATGTGATGTGTGTATCCTTGGAAAGCATAACAAACAACCATTCCATGATTCTACTTCCAGAGCATCTATAAAACTTGAACTAATTCATTATGATCTGTGTGGCCCTATGCTTGTTCCTTTTGCAATTGGAAATATATATATATATATATATATATATATATATATATATATATATTATTGATGATTACACTGGGATGTGTTGGGTGTACTTGTCGAAAGATAAATCTCAAGCTTTTGAAACATTTAAAAATTTTCATGTATGGATTCAAAATGAAGCTTAGTATCGTATTGTATCTCTTCACACTAATAATGGAAGAGAATATACATCTAATGAATTTGAAAATTACATTCACAAACATGGGATCAAATATCAAACCGCAGTTCCATACAATCCCCTAGAAAATGGTGTATTTGAACGAATGAACATGACACTCCTAAATATGGTTCATTCCATGATGTTTTTCAAGCATGTTAAATTGATGTTTTGGGTTGATGAAATTCTATGTGCATTTTATGTCAAAAAAAGGTGTCCATATCATGCTATGTAAAACAAGACTCCTTATGAAATGTGGTATCGCCACATTCTTTTGGTGAGGCATCTTCGGGTCTTGGGTTCCACCTGCTATGTTTTATTCCTAAGGAACAAAGAAGCAAGTTTGATGTAAGGAGTCATAAGTGTATCTTCTTGGGGTACTCAAATACCACCAAGGGGTATCATATTTACGATGAGACAAACAAGAAGTTCATCATTTCCAGATATGTGATATTTCTTCAATCCACCAAGAAAGACGAAATTGTTGAGATGCATCTTGATCATCTAGATAGATTCACTCGTGTAAAGACATATCATGAATTTTACAATGAGATTCCACATCTTGAAGGAGGGATCCCTATCTTGGGTCAATCTCTAGAATCTCCTTATGAAGCACCATCTTCCCCTCATGAAGAAGTTCTTTCCACTTCATCAAAACCTGAAGTTCAATTGGATTATGTGATCGAGAGGATTGAAAATCAGAGGCTTGATGAGAACTCAACACCATCTCAATCAGCTGAGCAATCTGGACCAACTTAGAAAGGTCCACCAAAATGGTTCACAAAAACACTTGAAAGCGTTCATCCTAATGAGATCAGAAAGACATGAACTTGATTTTCCTCAAAACAAGATGGAGGTAATGAAGATAATTCAAACTTAGGTAATGTAGATGATATGGATGTTTCATATGATTGTGAGTTGAATTTATCTACTAACCTTGGACGAACTTCCTTTAAATAATTTTATTCTCATGATGAATGGAAACAATCCATGCATAAGCAATATGATTCTCTCATTAAGAATGAGACATGGAAGTTGTTGGACCCTCCATATGGAACCAAATTGATTGGTTTCAAGTGGGTATTCAAGAACAAGTACATATCAAATGGCTGACTTGACAAGCATAAATCAAGGCTCATGGAAAAAGGATTTTCACAGAAAGAAGTTGTTGATTATGAGGATGATTTACCCCCCACAAAAAAATGGGATACCATCTACACTCTATTTTCCATGGCAACACAAAATGGATGGAAAATTCATCAAATGGATGTGAAGACTGCCTTCTCGAATGGAGACTTCAAAGAGAATGTTTTCATGTCTCAACTAGAAGGATTTGTTGTGAAGGGACAATAACATAAGGTATGCAAGATCATCAAATCCTTATATGGCTTGAAACAAGCACCACGAGCATGGTACGAAAATTTAACCGAGCATCTTATGAAATTAAATTTCAAGCATTTGAATCTTGATGATGCAACTTTGTTTTTCAAGAAATTTGGAAAAATTGTTGTGTATCTTGTATTATATGTATATGATCTATTCATAATAGGGAACAATGTGAACTACATTGCATCCATAAATAAAGAGTTGAAGAAAGGCTTCGAGATGACAGATTTGGGACATCTTCACTACTATTTTGGGAATTGAAGTGATACAAAATCCAAAGTACATAATCATATCCCAAAATAAGTACATTGGATAATTGTGGAACAAGTTTTCCATGGATGAGCACAATCATGTTTCTACTCCAATGAAACATAATTTGAAACTCACATCAAAATAAGGGAATGAATTTGAGGATGCAACCAAGTATAGACAACTTGTGGGAAGTCTTATCTATCTTACTACCACCAGACCAGACATTTGATTTTTTGTTGGGATTCTTTCCACATTCATGCAAAACCCTTGCAAAGGACATTGGTTTGCTGCAAAAATAGTTCTAAAATACTTGAAAGGTACTCAATATTTTGGACTCAAGTACTCTAAGGTGGATGACTTCAACTTGATCGAATATTATGATTCGTAATTTGATAGGGATAAGGAAAATGGAGTATCAACTTTAGGATATATTATGAGTCTTGGATCAACAGTTGTCTCTTGGAGATCATGCAAACAATCAGTTCCAATAGATTCCACAACAGAGTCAGAGTATGTGGCAGATACAAAAGTGACAAAAGATATTGGGTGGCTTAGGAAAATACTTGAATATTTGTAGGAGAAACAAGTGAACTCTACTCCTCTTCTAGTTGAAAATACTTATGCAATCAAGTTAGCCATGAATCCTAGATTCCATGATCGAACCAAGAACATCAACACAAAGTATCACATGATTCAATATCATGTAGAGGCCAAGACTATCCACTTAAGAAATTGTTCTAAAAATGAGCAAATTGCAGACATATTCACCAAACCGCTTGGAAGAGAAAAATTTGAAAAGTTTGGAATGATGCTTGGACTCACACACACCCCTTCAGATTAAGGGGGGAGACATTGGACACGTAATCCTTTGTAGTTGAATTAATTGTAATAGTAATGTACATATGAAGCATCATAGGTGATAGGAAGAGTCATACGTTGGAGAAGACCAATTGTTGCATCTTTGTGTATTTATTGATCTTCATGCTAATGGAATAATCATCCAATGGAGTTACAATTTCTTCCCACTCCTCGCTTGACAACTTCATGCTTATAAATTCCTCCCATTTTGACTCCTTCTACAATCACTTTCTTGTTATTAAGCATGTCCTTCACAAATCAACTTTTCTTTACAAATTCAATCTTCATTCCTTTATTTGCAATCCCTAAAACAAAGATTAAGTTTTTCTTGATTCTAGGTACATACATCACATTTTCAATTTTCTTTACACATCTATTTGGTAATTGCACACATACATTACCACATCCTTTTATTTCATGAAACCTACCATCTCCTAAGAATTTTTTTGCACTATTATTTCTCTCATGAAAATCATAATACCAATCTTTGTTACACACCATATGTAGTGATAATTTTGAATAAATAAATTAAGAATCACACTTGTTTGTTTTTGTATATAAAGCTACATCTAAAATGAATAGCTTGAAATCATTTTTTGCATCTCCTTCTTTATCAATGAAATTTCCTTCTTATCTTCTATACTTGGATTCATTCAACTTCTTAACCCTGTAGTATTTTGCATAATGCCTGGGCCTACCACAATAAAAATAGTTACTTTCCTTCTAGACATAGTTTTTTTGTCTTTTTGATGATGTCCTTGGTTGTTGTGACTTTGACTATGATATGCCTCCATTATTTTCATCCATGGATTTCCCTTGAAATTTTGCTTTCCTTTGGCCATCAATTCCAAATCTATGGAATCCTATCTACTTTCAAGATTTTTCATCATCTCTTATTCTTGCATGAGAATACCTATCAAGCCATCAAAAAACGGTACCTTTTCCCTAGCTGCAAGACTAGTGATAAAACCTTAGTATTTTGACCACGTGCCATTAAAATAATAGTAACTAAATCAATTCTTGATACTTTTTCTCTTATTATATCATGAAGTTTGTCTCTCAACTCCTTTACTCTAGACAAATAAGCACTAATATTTTCATTATGTTCCATCTTAATTGAAAGAAGCTTACTTTTAAGAAACAAAATTCCATTTGAATTTTCCATTTCATAATGTTTTAGTAGGTATTTGGAAATCTCTAATGTGAGGAGTGATGTTATGTTTCATACACATTTGTAAGAGAACTTTAGCCTTATTTTCTTTTTTATCCCAATCTTCAATCATTGCTTGAGGATTATCTAGTTTGAATTCATCACCATTTATAGTCGACCAAATGTTGTAACCTTCCATTAATGTTTTCATCTTAAATTTTCAATTCACATAATTCAAATCATTTAATTTACTAGCCTCATTTAGATATGATTTTTTCAAATTCAACATGGCTTATAAACAAGCAATCTAATGAAGGACCAATAATACAACTATATGCTAAAACAATTCTTGAATTGCCTCTTCTCTAGGCAGTGATTTCAGATTTGGAGGGATTTTAGTTCATGGGGTTCACACTTGTAGACACAACTATCACTCCTCAATTCAAAACAATGACTCTTGAAATCTTGTGTTGGTAGCTTCTATCCCTCTAGCACATAGTGACTCCAACAAATAGAAACACTGACTCCTTCATGTAGGCAACACACAACCCTTTCTCAAATGGAATCTCAATCCTAAATGTGGAAAAGACATTGATGGATTACCTTTAATCCATGTAAGGTGTTGGGGAATTTTTTTTAGAGAATAAATGATTTGTCTCTCCATACAACAACAATGTAGCAATGCTTCTCACCTATGCAACATTGTCTCTCTTTAGTGTCAACACCTCACACTTTGATTCTCGACTCTTGTATGATACCTTTATCACTTATACCCTCCATATCCAATGAATTTGTTGGAGCACATTGCCTTGAGCTTTGATACCAAACCAAATAAGAAGAAGAATGCTTGAGGCATAATTTTGAACTCTCAAACCACAATCTTATATATTGCACTAGCACACAATAACTATTTTCTACATATGTGAGTGGATTTTGTTTATTGATCTTGGTAATAGATTAAGGGCTCACATTTAATATTATCTTTGTCCACATAAAACCATTATCATTATCAATACTATTCTTATCCTTCCAGCTATAGCCATGCTATAGACATCTATTTCTCAATTATCTCGAAGAGTTGAATAAAAATAAGTTGACCCAAGGTCCAAAAGGTTATTATTCACCGGTGAGAAGAGAAAGAGAAAACTAGGAAATCATATTCATAGGGATAAAAATAAACAGTCCTTGAGTATTCTACCTTTAGTATAATCCCTAATGATTCTCTTCCAAACACTAAGCATAATATTTATACCTTGTCAACTGATAACATGAAACAATTGATTGAGGAAGGTTGGAATAACCACAAGAGAGGTATTCAATGTCTTATGAGACATTATTTGGGAAAGGTAGTTGAAATGTATGGAGATATTTCCTTGGAATTTTCAAAGTTATATGAAAAATTGCACAGGGAAGATGATGAAGAGGGCCGACAAAATTCATAGGATAACATTGGATCTTTTCTGAAATAAAATTTTGAAAATGAATTGACTTATGATCCTACATATGATATTACTATTAATATGGGATTTAAAGGTGTTGGTGGTTTGGGAAAATATGCACAAGGTCATTGGAAAACCGAGCATGGATTTTAAACCTTAAAATTTTCCATAAGTTGACACTTCTTCAAGAAGAAGTGGTAAAAAAATTAATTTTACTATTGGAGAAGATAATAAACAAGGTGAGACAAATACTCAACCTAATGATATATCTATAAATAACAAGGAAACCATCCTTCATACATATCCATGTCCTAATGATGCTACACAAATGAGTTATTTGTAGTAGGTGGCGTAGTACAACTTCTTAAGAAGGGGGGGATGATGAAGAGAAGGAAAAAAGTAATGGTGGTGATAAAAACAAGAAGAGAGAAGGTGAAGAAAGTGAGGAGAGGCTTGATACGAATGGGATTAAAAGAGATGATGAGGCTATGAAACATGAGTCAACATATCCATTTATTTTCATTCCTTATATTTCTGATATGATTTTGATTTTTTTTTCTTTTTTCTGTTGCTTATATTTCTACTTCCACCTCCATAGAAAGTGCCTCAAGGTTTATATTGTCTTATTCTAATTTTTATTATTCCTCTACCATGATAGTGGTAAGTACCTTTACATGTTTTAACTTATTATAGCACTATGACTGGAGAATCTATTCCATTGTTCTCTTTGTGTTACTATTTCTAATATAATATCTTCAAGTGGTTATCCTTTCATTTTTACCCGTGATATGGTTTCTATTACCATGGCTCCACCACAATTGTAATTGTCTAGTGCTTTCAATAGTTAGATCATTTTTGTCATTGTCTAGTGCTTTCAATAGTTAGATCATTTTTGTCATTGTCTAGTGCTTTCAATAGTTAGATCATTTTTCTAATATTGTAGTTACCAAGAAAACAAAAGGAAAGTAGTTAAAGAGACAAAATGTGCCCCCTTCAATCATTGATGATCAATTTGCTCCAAGGATTTTATCCACGTTGAATTATGATATTGAAGTGATTATGATGGCTTATCTAGAGCCAAAGGTTGCAAAGTATGAGAAAAAAAATGCTTTGAGAGGCCTATAATACTAGTAAGTTGGATATCAATTTGAATAAGATGCAACCTAGGGATAAAATTATGTTGCATCAAGAGAGTGGTATAGGGGTTTATGAGGTGTATTTGATATCGTATATTAAATTGGAAACATTAAATAAGAAGGTTGAAAAATTGAACAAAGAGATAATTTTTTAGAGAATTACAAATAGGTCAAATGAAAGAGTTTAAAGATTGCAGTACAAGCATATTAATTTGTCTGTTGATCCTGACAACATTAAAAAAGTTGAAGCTTCATCCAAGACAAAAGATTCTGAAATAAAAGGATTAAATACAAAGTTGAATGCTAAAGTATTGGGTCCTATGAGTACTCGAGAGGTCAAAGTAATAATTACAATAATAGATTCTCTCATAAAAGATACTATGTTTTTTTTTAATTTACAAACTAAATTGTAGTCTTAGTCTCCAGATCGTCTGCAATATCCCTCAGACCTTAGTAGATTGACAATCTAGGTTTTTCATTTGTGGAGTTTCTTCGTCAGAGAGTCTCTAGCCAATTCCACTCCAAATAATGCTTCATGATGGACAACCCATATATCCTCTCAGAGCTCCTCCTTTCCCGATGCATCAATGATCATATATCCTTCTTTGATCTCCTTCAATATCAACATATCAATGGTCATCATTTCATCTAGGAGCTCCAAAAAGGCACTCCAAAAGGAACCTTATGATGGATGATCAATATCTCTTCAAAGAGATATGATGTACATGATTTTAGGGTGGGTTCATTAGGTCTCCCAACCCCCCTCTCATACAACCCTTGGTCTTGGGCCATTCCTAAGGAGACACCTGTCACCCCCAATACACACTAGCAAGACGCATGACACTCACATCGTGTCATGGTCATCCCCTTGCTATTCCAAAAGACCAAAACACATGGAATAACCTCTACTCGACACGTGGACCTCCACATGTACTTGACATGGTATACACGTCGTCACAGATGTACTTGGATTATTTGTTCAAGTGATGACACTTTTCCTACCTGTGGCACGCTAACCACCAGGATAGCTCCTTCATCACTCTAAATTCACCTCCATTTGTTAAAAATTTCCAAGGAAACGGTAAGTCCTGAGACACATCAACGACTAGGATTCGTCACAGACACCCTTCGATCGATGGACCAGATTTAACCTCGGAGTACTCCCATTGCATTCAATCCATTCCCGGTATCCATGATCACTCTGAACAACCTCCTTTGAAGGACGGTCGATATTTCTATATCACATGGCTTGGACAGTTCATATTTGACGAGACTTGTCCCAAGGTATGATCCAACATGCACTCCCCTTGGTGCTTCCTTCAATCACATGCTGACACATGTTGGCAGTCCCTGTCATCTTGACATGTAACGCTGGCATCACCTCATCTCTTAGTCTCATTTAAATGAGAACCACAATGATAGAGAGTGGAGTTTTATCATGGGTTATTCCCCCATGGACAACCCTGATTGTCCCTCTGAATTCCCCTTTCGAAACACCTCCACTTTGGCATCCAGGGCTATTATGACTATGGGACTCCGAAAACACTCCCCTTGCGATCTACGATTGAGATCTAATCGCTATGCCAGATCCAATGATCGTGATGGAACTGGGACATATATGTCCTAGGACTCCAACCACATCCAACACGATGGATCTAACGATCCAAAATATACCAAAGACACCCTCTGATAGATCAATGGTCCTCATTGATTTAAAGTACACCCTCAGCGGGATGTATACCCTTCTCTGATGGAGGGTCAGGATCTCTCCACTCTACCAAATCGATGGTCGAGATTAATTATCACCCTTGATCTAATAAAGGGCCCATATCTAACCATTGTGCCAAATCAATGACTATGATTTATCAAGGCAAGCTAGGGTTTTCTCTAGCTTAATATCCCAACTCAGAACTTAGCCAAAAAAAATTTAGGGCTTCCCCCTCTTCCTCCTTTAGGATTTTTCGAGTTTTCAAGAACCCTCACCTAGGTCCAAGGCACACCCATTTCCTTTTGAGGATGCCTTAGTTTCATCATACCTCGAAGGTACTCACACACTGTAGGGATCTCAATACTGCACTACACAGGTGCATACACTTACACACACACACACACACACACACACACACACACACACACACACACACATATGGACACAATAGTGCATAGCCTTCCCACATTTACCATTCACACAATATTTTCATAAACTTATACTTGCATTTATTTCAATAGAGATAAAGACTGTATGTAAAAAAAAGCACAAGACTTCTCATGGATATATATATTCTATGAAAACACATGACCATCTCCAAAAATACACAATCA
>WSFP011394577.1:0-27526 GCA_009831015.1 Picea engelmannii
GTACGCCTGCTCATGTTCAAAATTATCAAATAACTGTTATATGTTCTTTATCTTCAGATATTGTTCACGTCAGGTATTTGGTTTTCATGTGTGTAGGTGCTTGGTCATCACAAGCAGCGTAGCCCCTTTAGGTATATGTTTTACATTGGCATGTAATCATTCCCTCTAAATATAAATTGCATCTCCCAATCACACCCTTCGACATTCACCTTTAGAGTCCTTACATCCAGCTCTGTAGTACTGTCACCTCTACTACATTTTGGTACTGTCGCTCAGTAGCACTCTCCCCCACATGATTTTTCCCATTCATAGTTCCCCTTGGCACTTTGACACTCATGCTTCTTTCACCTCCTAGGGATGGGAATCTTTACGCATTTCCAAGAATAAGCTACATACTCCTTCTAATCATTTTGATAGCTTTCCCAATGGACTCCCAGGTTTTCTCATCATGGTTCTATTTTGACTGCACCTCCACAATATCATTAACCCTCCATTTCATCCACACTCAGTTTGCCCATCTGCAGATTTCCCTCCATTCATTTACCTCATATAGAAACCCAGCCATGGGGCCCCCAACCTCCACCCATTCTACAAGTAACTTGTGCCCTCACAAGCCAAGACATATTGCATTGGGGCACCCGTTTCTGTATCTGTACACTCATCCCAAATTATTCTTTATTTATTTGGTAATTGTAAAAAGCCTTTTTTTCCATCATTTACTTATCTTTTTTTCGTCACCCTTGGCGACCTTATTTTTCTGGAAATGAAACCCATGTCACCCTTGGTTGGGGCATCCACTATCCAACATCATTCATAAACCCCAAGTATCCCACAGTCCATGTACCCATGATCTCGTAGTTTTTCCACTTTGTCACGCCTCTGGCACAATTTAACCCCATGTCTAGTCGTCCCCCTGACACTAGATAATGATTCATGGTTCCTTCCAATCATCCTTCAAACATACCCCCAACCAAGGGAAGTCTTGAGTCTCACCATGTCTTGAATTCGTTCATGTTCCCTCTCAGTTCCTGATCTTATCTCCATGGATTTCATGAAGCCCTTTTCTTCTTGGCGTCACGTCTCCCTTTCTGTCGACATCAACATAGTTTCCATAAGGGTGACAGTATCTTGACTCTCATTACCTTTACAATGAGGAGTATCAGACTTCATAGAGAGAACCATCATTGCTCTCTAATGTCATTGACCCCCATAACATTCAAATTCATCAAAATCTCATGTTATGGTGGGTCTTACTATGTGACTATTGCAGTTGTTTTATACCAGCTGAAGACCTCTGAATTTGTTAAGCTATCAATGCCTACGAGTCATCGACACTTCTTATATGCATCCTTGCCTCTTTTTCAGAGTATGTTCACCATCAGAATTGGCATATGTCGCTATCAACCCACCCTGGAGGATGTTGCAATTATCTACATCAGCATACAACTTCAGTTACTGTCTTACATTTTGAGTAACATGACATGAGCATGGGGCATGCCCGCCTCATTTGTATACAACTTTTATTTTCTCTCCCTAGTGACAAATTTGGATCCCACATTTTCCCCTCTCCCTGTGACGGGATCGCTCTTGTAGTTATTATCAACACTCTTCATTACAATTGTACTCTTAGTAGAATACAAATTGATGTATTTCAGCTATACGTATGCTCCTAACCTCACACATCAGGGGGCATATTTTATCACTGAAATTTTGTTCGCAACATTGCACACAAATGGTTTCAAAAATGCAACAGTGCCAAATAAATATTAGTTCACTTGTAGCACCAAAATGCATTTCCAAGAGGAAAAAACTATACAACTGGGAAAACATTGACATGCGCTAACTCACTAAAGGAAGCACGCACATAGTGTGTGGGCCAAAGAAGCCCGTAGACCGCACAATGCACCATATGCACGACTGTGTATGAGAAAAGCCACACACTCCTATGAATGAAACATTTATGGTTCTTGTCATCTCCTCAACCACTTATGGACCAACTCCCAACTTGATTTGACCCTCAAATCTAAGCTGAATCTGAATGGGGGGTTGGTCAAGGACCAAAGGATTTCCTAATGGGCCCCTTGTTCACATCAAGAACCGGTTGAATATTACCTTGAATATATGATATAAATGGAGGCCATGGGTGCACTAAGAATTTAATATTTTCATAATATTGTTATGCTGCCTCAATCCTCCCTTGAGAATCCTCTTTTCTCCTTGGAGCATTCTAGAAACATTCCAATAGGCCATTCCACTCACCTCTTGAGGGAATAGGCATTGATTTCTTCATCATTTGTTGTCTTTTCTACCATTGTAAGAAGAGCTCTCCATTAGGGAACTCAATATCCCTCCCAAGGAGGAAGAGGGGACTCATAATTCCTCATTTCTCTATGGTGTTTTGCCAACTAATATAGTTACCCATTGGTGGGATAATCTTGGCCATTGGTGGTTTTGGTTCAAAGTTTCTTATGCATTCTAGTTTTATTTCCTTAGTTGTTTTAGTTGTTTTTAGTTGTTTATTTAATGTGATTGGATTTTATAACTCATGCACTAACCCCTCTCTTGTCTATCAGGACCAACTAGACATGCAAGTGCCCTTGTTTTTCTCACCCAAGTGACAAAACAAACACAACAATTATCCTACCAGGGAAGGTCATCGTGTCTATCAGAACCATCTTCAACCCACAATCTCTCAAAATCAGTATTTCCTTGGAGCATGGTCTCAGGCGTTGCAACCAAGGATCTATTTTCTGGCCACGCTAAATTTTCCATATCTATAAAAATTAATGAACAATCCTGTGTGTCATGATCCGACATGGCCCCTAGTTCCTGCTAAGATTCCCTTGGACATTCAAAAATTCGAGGGTAAGAGTGGTGAGGATCAATGGGATCATGTTACTACTTTTAACTTTTGGTTATTGTTGAACTCTCTTAATGATGACTCGATCCATTTGATACTGTTTCAACACACCCTTACGAGGGTTTCTACGAAATGGTACATTGCATTACCAAGTATCACATACCAAACTTTCCATGAGTTGGACTTAATTTTTCTCAACCACTTTCAACTATCGATTCATTACAACGTCAATACCGAGATTTTATCGAATTTTTGTTAGGATAAATACACCCACATCTCGGATCACATTAAAGAGTGGTATAGAAGAAAGTAGTTGATTAAAGAGAACATCCCTCCATAGTTTCTATTAGAGTGGTTCATTAAGTCCCTATTGTCACATATTTCGAAGGATGTTTCCACATCCGGGGTAACGACTAAGTAAGAGGCCATATTTAAATCCCAACAATTAGATATTATATATGCTCAATATAGGATACTCTATGAAATTATTCCTGATGCACCATGGTCGAGTAACAATCCAAGAAAAAATCATGGGACCCATGCCGATGGCATTATAGGCTCAAAAAATTCCAAGTCTATAGACCAAGTGACAAATCAGATGAAAAATTTGTCTCTCAACCAGTCTACAGTGGGAAAAGCTACGACTTCATCTCATCTTTCCAGTCATCAGAAGTACATTATGTGCATTCAATGAACCCGAAGGGTAACCAACATCTTGGAGGGAATAAGCGAAAAGATAGAAATAATAATCGCAAGGGTGGGAATAATAATGACAAGTATGATAACAATGTTAGAGAGGGAAATAAATAAAAGTGGAAGGTGAAGTTTCCATGTAAGCTATGTAAAGAGGATCACCTTACCCATTTATTCCCTAAGATAGAGGAAGCCTCAAGGATTATAGTGCACCATCCTACTGTGTTAACTAACCCATTTCTGCATAATCAAAATATGGCCTCAGGAACCTCAAACATCGAAAATGCATTGGGTGGAGGTAAAAATCCCCCGACACGTGATGATGGCCATCAATGCGTGAATATGGTTCGATCTGAGATTAATTTAGCCACTAGGACTCATGATTATGGTCCTCCACAACCTACTTTGGGAATAGAGTCTCCCCCTCTAGAAACACCACATTTTTATATTGATAATCCTAAACCTATGCACCGCATTCCGAAAGAAGTTCTTAAGCGCTTTGCTCATAATACCAATGCCAGGTCCACCCAAAATTACTCAATTGTTAAATATTTGGGCCAAATTTCATGTGCGATGTCATCTTTTGAGGTACTCTAGATGTGCTCAACATAGAGGAATTCCTTGTTATTTGCATTAAGGGCTCCCAACTCAAGTGGTTAGAAAGTCATCAAGTTCGATGTCGTAGATGTCCATCCTCTCTCACCTTACCATGTGGCTTTTCAAATCCATGTGGAATGTATGAATATGAATATTAATTGTATTTTCATCGATGAAGGTGGTTCGACATATGTGATGTCCCTATCTTGTTGGAAACCCATTGGTTCTCCCCAAATTTCCCAGTTTATGACTATGTTAAATACATTTAATGGGCATTCATTTAGACCCCATGGTATCCTCCCTACTTTTCCAATCCAGTTACGCAGTAAAACTGTGGTGATCGAGGTCGAGTTGGTTGATGCACCCTTTGACTACAATATTTTACTGGGGTGTAATTGGATTTATGCTATTATAGTTGTTGTGTCGTCGATGATTCATGTTTTATTATTTCCTCATGAAGGGAATATTGTGATGATCGACCAATTATCTTTATTTTGTTCCAGTTCCTCTGCATCGGTGGGACCCTCAGTCCCCATTGTTGATAATTCTCAGAAGGAAACTGATAACATTGGTGTCGAAATGTATCCTTCCTTGATGGGAACCTCTAAATTCTTGATGCCAATATCATATATTAATACTGTTTTCGATGAATTCTCACTCTCTTTGAAGTATGTCTCGTTTCGTACTTCACATTTCAATGACTCATGGACTCTACCTTCTCTGACTGCGTCATATGAAGGTCACTCACACATAAGAATGGCAATGTTGTTTTTTGTAGTAGATACTATAGACCTAGTTTCCAACCTTTGTTAATCATGTTGCAGAAATCTTGCTAGCCTATGCTAGTCATGTTGTGGGGAAGAAACCAGCCTCTGCAAGTCACGTTGAGAGAAAACGTCCACTAACTATGAGTCATACTGGAACTAAATTACCAACCTCTGTTATTCATGTTGGATACATGTCACCATCCTCTGTGAGTCATGTTGGGAGAAAAATTCTAGTCACTATGATTCATATTGGCACTAAGTCATCAACCTCTACTAGTCAAGTTGGTGATGTTTTTCCATCCTCTGCTAGTCATGCTAGGGGCCAACAACCAACCTATGCAAGTCATGCTGGAATAAAAAGTCCAGTCAATGCTAGTCATATTGGCGTCAATTCACCAACCTCTGTGAGTCATGTTGGAGTCTAGTCACCAACCTATATGATTCATATTGGAGACAACCTCTAAAAGTCACGTTGAAGACAACCCAACAACCATTGCAAGTCATGTTGGGGGCATCAATACTTTTTATTCCATGTCTATTCGTTATGACAGGTAATGATCTCAAAATTGGCATATAGGTTAGATTTTCCCCTTCATGCATTTTTTCATTATTCGTTTCTTGATTCTTTCATCCTTCAGATCGACCCCATTGAGTTTCAACACAGAACCTCCTTTGTTGTTTAGAAGTGTTGTAATTCACATGGTAGAGCCTATCGTTCATCGGTTCCCTTGTTAGAACCTTGTTTATAGTTTGGCGTCCATGCTGAATTACTTTCATAGGCTTGGGAGTCTTGTTTAGTCCTTCCATGACATTGTGTTCAAGCCTCATGTCTTCTACTATGTCATTTTTTGGCTACTACCTATGAGACTCCCTCCATTACATCTTGGAGTCTTAGTTAAGCTCTTTTCAGAATCCTTAAAAATGGAAGTATTTCTGAGTGAGCTTGTGTTCTTTCACACTCGTTAAACATATTTGAAATGACGCCTATTAGGTATAATTTTACCCATTTTTGGGACTGAATGGACTAATTATGAAAAAGGAATACTCTAGTCAAAATTTACCATAAGAGTTCTCCTTGGTATTGTTTTACACGTTTTTGGGATCGGGAGACTAAATTTATGAAAAATAACACTATTGGAAACCTACATCCTAATGTTGTGTTGTAATTTCATTTCATTATCCTTCTTTCATTTTTTATCCTAATGTTGGCTCCCACTTTCTCGTTATAATCCCATTTCCCCAACATTTCTCATCCTTTTCATATTGACACTCCTTATCCCTAGAGGAAACATCCCCCTAAGTGTCCATATCCTTCATGCCTTCCTACATCGAGCATAGGTATGTTCCACTGCATGGAACTAGTTTTTTTTTTTAGCGAAATTCGTTTCCTTTCTTGTATCATAGCATTCTTTTACCTATTTTTTAAGCTTTAATAATATGAAAAAGAAAAAAAACATTGAAAGACAAAAAAAGAAGGGAGGGAAAAGAGAATTATCTTCTATCAACAATAGTTGTGTCACCTTTGAAAAGAGCACAAATTTTTGAGTCCATTCATCAAAGGTTTGGGTTTAGTATGACCTTAGGAAGCTGAAATCGTTACTTAGAGCTTACTCCTCCGACTAGTTATTCTTCCAGTACCTATGGAGAGTTTGTTGATGCCTCCAGCATCACAAACATTTGCCAATGTTCAATATTGAGTCTATGTTTCCCGAGTTATCCATTCATCTCATGCTCTTGTTCAGAGGAAGTATAAACCTATGTCAGACATTCCTCATAATTCTTGACTTTGCATGTTGGCCATCCCTTTGTAAGTGAATCTCATAATCACATGAAGTTGTTGTCCTACTTTTCACCTTGGGCCTACTTTCATCATTGGTAGGTGACCTTGAACCCACTAGAGGACATCTCTTCATTGGTTGTTGACTGGGTGGTTTCCCTTATGTTTGACATAAATAAATCTATTCACACATTGGTATTCATGCAATGTCTTAGATTCCATTGGTGGTTTCCTTTCCTCTGTCAATAGTTTTCATTATCGTATATTATTCATAGGCTCTCTTTCATGTACTACTTGCAATTGGTGCATGCGAGAGACACACATGGTCATTCGTTAACGCATATCTTGTTTCTCCAATTTCTTCCTAATCATCAAGTGTTTCCTTGTACCTCATGTTGGATGATGGGGGATACCTTAATTCCATCTTTTCAATGGATCTCCTTCCATCGACTTAAGCTCATCTATTATGGAATTGAGATATAGAGTCATAAGAGTACCTAAAGACTTACATTCATCAGTGGTAGGTTCTCTCGCCATCGATAGTTGGGAATATATTAATGTCTCATGTTTGATGGTTTCTTCAAGTGTTCGACCTCAACACCTTTATTCACGATTGTTGAATGTACTCTATGCCTTGATGCCTACTTTCACCATCGATGGGTTGTCTCACATTTGTTAACAATATACCTCAATGACCGGTAATAAAATGAAGTCTCATTGTGTTCAACTTCAGCTACTTTATTCACAGGATGTGAACTTGCACCATCGATGTTTAATGTAGAAGACCTCATACTCATAGTAGCAGCACCTCATACATGTTGTTGTCTTTTATCGCACCAGTCCTATATGACTTCAATTATCATGGAGGATCAAATTGTACTTCATTTTATACAAATATCTTCAATTGATTTTGAGATTGGAGTCCACTATGTTTTGTTCATTATTATGACCACCTATGGCATATATCTACTTTGTATTTCCTATTCATAGCCATGAAAATTTATCTTATGTATACACACATGGATCTACAATATACTTCAAATTGGAAGCCATGTGTATTGTTATCCCCTATCCTAGGGATAACTAAGGAGATAATTTCTCAGAGCCCACAGGTCCTAGACATGGAGTACCAAGAGCTAGACAACTTGAGCATGGCCCCGAAAGGCCCCTCTTTTCTTCAGTGCAGTCCACATATCACCAACAACAGTATCCATCACACTAGCATAATCCTGAAGTAGCAGTGAGTCTTGCTCCATGAGGTAATGAGTCTAAGTATCATGGTATGTACCACTCTGATTTTTGAAGCACTTGAACATGTTGTATCGAATCCTTATTCATTTCATGACGTTTTCTTGGAAATTATTCTCTTTTCCTCATTCAAACCTGGAAGGGTGACATAGTGCTCTAGTAAGTTGATTTCCCTTTAAGGTGGGTTGCTACTGGTTTGAGATGTGAAAATTCATCATGTGTTCCCTCCATACTTATCACTTTCCATATTTATTCCTTCCATCTCCCCTATCCTTATTTTGGAATTTGTATTGGCTACATTAGGAATGGTTGTACCTTACCTCATGGGAAGAAGGGGCTAAAGGCCCAGAGGGTAAAAGTAGCTAGCAAGAGTTAAAATCTAGTTTTGAAACCTTTCAGATGCTTTGCCCAGGGATCCCCAAGAAAGAAGTGAAAATATTCTCAGTAAGAAAAGGGGACCCACCAAATAAAAGAAACACTCAAGGTACTAGTTGATGGATAGGATGTCTCATCACAAGCCAGCCTATTATGACCATGGGCATGTAGTGGTATGCCATTACCACCTATCTAGTCACTAAACCAGGGTAATGGATCTTAGTGGCATAACCAAGAGAAATTGGGTCTCATCATGAGTCAACCTTCTCATTTCCGTGAAATGTTTGTGAATAACGTTTTCACCTCTATTCATCAAGCTAGGACAGTGGCCCTCAACTATTTCCTTGAATCACAAGAGAAAGATATCAAAAGAAATAAAGCTAAGAATAAAAGGCAATCAATGGGATATGAAAAAATTTCATTCATGACAAGGTGCAACTCTCCCTCCAAAAAGGCACCCACAGGTAAGACTACATTTTTCTATTATCACATCCACCCCATGCCCGAATATTTACCCCATGCCACCTCATACACTTACATGAATTAGACTAGATCCCACCTGGGAAACATCGAAAACTTAAGAGAGGTTGGCCTAATAGGAAACCCCTAGACCTTATCCAAACCTAACTTTTCAAATTGCATAACATCTTTGCGCATTTGTTTGGGGTTAAGGGGGGTTTGATGCACATGTTTGGGTAATTTAATTATTGGATGTGATACATACTATGATCCTTGTGACTTATGAACCCCTGGGGGGCATACTTGTTTTTGTTACAGGACCTTGCCTGGTGGATAGGTACACATGAGGGAATGATTAGCTTAGACCTTCATGGGGGCTTAAAGCCCACAGATGGATGTTGAAATCCTTGCCAAGGGAAAGAAGAGAATGGAGGCTTGCACTAAAAGAAAGAGGGATGTTTCCTTTGGAGTCATTGTGGAAGACCCAGACCTAGGGTTTCGTGCTCCTCCCACCTTAACATTTGCCTTGGAAGGATTTTGGCATCACCTCTGCAGTATTGGGTGTCACCTGTCAGCTAGGGATATCACCTTGGAGGCATTCATGAGGTTATTGGCAGTGTGGGAAAATTTTAGGCCTTTGGAGGCCCAACGTTCCACACTTGAGGCCCAACGTCACCCTAGGAGGGCATAACGTCACCTTTGGAGGCCTAATTAGATGAAAATTGAATTTATTTTGGTAAAAGTGTATTTTTTGAGTAAACTGGCCAGGTTGGCCTAGCTTTTTTACCTAAAACTTAATTAAGGTCACAATTTTGTATAAATAAGGAAAAAGTAAAAAAACAATTCATCATCACTCATCACACACAAGTGGTGGTATGAAATTTTCACCCTCTTTAAGGGTTATTGGCTGAAATAACTAGTGCACACCTCTTGGGAGAGCTTTATGGTGGTGTATTTTTTCATTTGTCATGGTGGAATGGTCTTCAACTAGGGTTTGACTTGATTATTCTTGGTGAAGTAAGTGGAAAATCTGCATTTTTATTTATGCTATGGATGTTTGTGGTAAAATTTACTTGTTTCACATCTAAGATTATGAAACTGCTTGTTTAAATCCTAGGGGAGAAACAACAAATGATTCTTTCTCTCTATAACTATTCTACTAGATCGATCTTTCCAATTTATGGGTGTTCTATATGCACTAAAAAAAACTTTAAAACCCTCAATTAAATTGTCAACTCGAGGTAAGTAAACTTAGAGTTGTGGCAATATATATGCCAAGGTAGAAAGGCTGGTAGTATAGTCTAACTAAGGAAACGGGATATTGAAGGGCTAATCTACTCAAGCAAATACTACTAATGATCAAACCCTACTAAGAAGCTCAAACTATGTACCCTAAGTAACCTTTGAAGGAAGGATCGATGGATAGTGCTAAGAAAGAAAATGAAAACCCTACTTTAAAGAAAACTAGTTCAATCATAACAATCAACAAAAGCAAACTATCTAAAGCAATAACAATGGCAAAACTACTTGTAATTAACCTACTAAAATTCAATAAGCAACTATCTTGTGGAAGAAAGTAAATAGACAAGTAGCTACCCTATCAAAGCAAAAATAGACAAGTAAGCAACTAACTTATTAAAGCAAGTAAACAACTAACTAGCCTAGGATAACTTCTACAACAAGTAAACTAATCAATAAGCAACTAATTAAGCTAAGAAAATAGTGAACTCTATTCTTAAATTAAATTTCACAATAACTTCTACTTTACAATAGGAAATCTTAATCTACAAAATTGAAAGAATTATGACAATAAAAGACATTAACAACTACTCTTTAATCTATGGTAAACAAACTATTCTTTAATCTACTAAAGCAAGAAGATTATCTAATCTAAAAGCATAAAACTATTCTCTAATCTGTAAAAGCAAGAAAACTACTATTCTATTCAATTAAATTGCATTTTATACTAATTAATCAAATCCATACTAAGATTCATAACTAAAATCTAAATTCAATAATCAATGTTGAATTGAAATTGCAACCTAAATCTAGAAAAGGAAATTGCATGAAAATAAATTGAACTAATTCTTAACCATTCAAATTGCAAAAAAGGAAATATTCATAAAACAAAAATTAAATACTATTTCAGCATATGAAGATAAGCAAACTAATTGAGAAAATCTAGATAAGCAACTGCGAATTAAAACTAGAAACTATCCATCCATCGAATCCTTGCCAAAGAAAACATTATCTTCATACTTTGTTTTTAACTCTGTTTTAACTTCTAACTATTCTATTCCAGCATACAAAAGTTTTAACTATTATCTAATCACACAGGGGTTAGTAGATTAAGCTTAAACTTATTTCCTATTTAGTTAGAAAGACATGGCATATTAACTATTCTTCATAATCACCTTGCAACAAAACACATTCATTAGCATTAACTCAGATAACAATATGCAATTAAAAGAAGGAGGAATTAGATACACAATTATGCAACTAAAATAAACACACAACAAACAATCAAAATAGGGAATTTGACACAATAAAAAAAAGGATTTTGAAAACTAAGAAAGGAAACTGAACAATTATAAATCTACACTAACGAGAACAATTACCCATACCATTGGTGGCCCCCCCAAGAGGTCTAGTCAACTTCTCAACACAAAATTGCGATCAGAGAATCAACACGGCACTGTCATTCATTGAAAGTGCAGTCTAATCATAAGTTTACAGAGATGTCTCAATTACATAAACAAAATGTCTTCTTAAAATTCTTCTCCTTGGTCTTGCCACTACTAGTGGTATTTATAGATTTTACAAGTTGAGAGGTTGACCACCGGAGGGTCGATCCTCTCTAAAAACAATAAATTTCATTTAAGATGCCCTAATTGTTGGTGGCTTATAGAAATGAGGTGAGACAAAAATCACCCCACATAACAACCCAAATCAAGTTGTCAAGAGTTTAGTAGATGGAGGCCATGAGCACAAGAAAAACCCATGTCTCTGATTCACCCATCATTGGCCGTCGATATGCTAACCATCAAATCGCCCATGGTTTTTGTGCAGGACATAGCGCCGAATGGAGTACCGGAAGAAAAAACAAGCTGTGATTTTTCCCTGTGACACAAAAAACGTGAATTAGTTTCCTGGGATCATAAAAACATATTGATTTAAACTCAAAATCATTGCAAAACATGAATTATGCATACCTAGTGTGAATCATAGCGATTTGACCCAAAAGCTCTTCAAAAACTTCTTCAAAATAGGAAAACACATATACATATTCAGAAAAAGGGATCTAATTAACGTCATAAAATCAATCATATCATGGGCCCAACATTACCCCCACACCTAAGATTTTTTAAGTCCCACTGCAAACAAAAATGAATCACCCAACATGACTAGACTTGCGAAGGAGGGGGTGGATTAGCTTTAGAAGCTTATCCCTCTTGCTCAGGGGATTTTGTCTTGAGCCTTTTGTAATGTTTCAATTTCATCCAGAGACTATTATTGGTGGCAGTCATATCATCAACCCAACGTTGTAGAGAATTCATCTTGGCTTGTAGGACAACGTTATCATGGCGTAAATGATGAATCAATGTTTCATGCTCTCTAAGTTTGAACTAGAGGGTTTGGAGTTTTTGGAGGCTTTTGATGACATGTAAGGAAGCCTTGAGATGTATATTATACCATTTATCCTTTAAACCATGGAAAACAACAATTTTACCTCTGCAAAATTAGTTCCAAAAGTGACTTCCCAGAAGCGCAACAATTCTGGCCTAGCGAACTTGTGAAAAATAGGTATCAAAGTGACACTTGTAACTACAAGACAATAAATCTTGTGTAAAAATAGAGAGAGGTTTTTGTTTTTGAATATGTCCTTGATAAAAACGTCTCTTTGTTTTCAAAACTTCACTTCTAGTTGTTAAGAAAACACAAAAAGAAAACATGACTAAAACAGGAAAATCTGAGTGTTTTATTTTATGAAAAACTAGGCCTCTAAGATAGTTGAATATATCCCAAACCATAACATATATTCAGAAACTGAGAGAGGTTATTGTTTTGAATATTTCCTTGATAAAAAAATTTCTTGGGTTTAAAAACTTTAGTTCTAGTTGTTAGGAAAACACGAAAAGAAAACATGTCTAAAACAGGAAAAACATAGTGTTTTATTTTCTGAAAAACTAGGCCTCTAAGAAAATTGAATACATCCCAAACCATAACGTATATTAAAAAAATGAGAGAGGTTATTGTTTTTGGGTATGTTATGAACACAAACCGCTTCCAGTTTTCAAAAACATTTTATCATTTGTTCATAATCCAAGCTTGAAGTTGGTTACTCAAAAATTATAGAAGCGCAACGTGCTCTCAGCAAAAACGCAGTGTGGTCTTTGGGAGGGTTTTTGGAGGCCTTCCCAGAGGATTGTTTGGCTGAAAATGGTATGGTTGGAAATTTTATGATGTCTGATACACAATTGAACCATTAAGCACTGCAAATGCCTTCTCCAAACCTCTGAAAAACTGTCTTGAAGTCAAGTTGTCCAAATGTGCAGAAACCCTCCTATAGCGATTGTATTTGGGGAATTTCTCTCAAATAATAACACTTGTGCATAAAATGAAGGATGTTTTTATTTATTGGTGTATGATTGAAAAAAACCTATTTCACGTTTTTCAAATTCATCTTCCTTAATTCAGAAACCAATTTTGAAATAGAACTTTGACCAAGACAATCATTTGAAAATTTATGACAAGGAATGATGACATGACCATGATGAAAATTTATGACCTTGGATGAGTTGAGGGAGTAGTAAGGACACCTAGACACACCAATGACCATTTTACAACCAAGATATGTCAAATTTTGTTTGAGAATTTTATTTTGAAAATATAACAATTTGACCTAATAACCCTATCAGTCACATGAAAGAGTAAATTTGATCACTGGTGACTGACATAATTGACAGATATTAACAAAAGGTTTGTTGTGTACTAGTAGGCATGGTGAACAGGAGAATTTTGATTGCATGTCATCTATCTGTAACAATTCAAACAACTGTTCCTCTTTTCATAAGTTTGTAATACAGATGGAAGTAAGTATTTAGCAGTTGTTATCACTCTGTATTTGTCACAAAGAGTAGTTAAGTATACAAAGTCTTATATAGAATAAACATAAAAATACACAGTAATCTTATAACACACATAATGATGTAAATAGTATATAATTTAGCATACCAATACAAACAACTGCTTATATAATATCCCAAGACATTGTAAAAGGATAGTATAACAAAATTTTGATAGAAATCCTACTTCCTCTTCTCATGGGTTTGCTATACAAATGGGCAGTTCTTAGTGTTTTTTTTTAGCTCAGGAAACTCCCCCCAGACCAAAGATATGGAATGTCCTCGTGCCATGAATTAGAAATAGGTATTTACTGTTTTTAGAGGGGGGTTAGCAATAGGCTTCTTGGTCTTCTTTCCCAATGAGGCTGCAGGGGTATCAACAACTTTCTTGGACTTTTGGTTCGGTAAAGGAATAGCTTGAGCATGAGGGTTTGGGTGGAGTAACAATCCCTACATCAAGAGTCTTCTTTCTAGTCTTGATTGTAAGATGAGGGTTTTCAAATTGGTAAATGAACTCATCCCACATTTTCCCCAATTCGGCTAAGACAAGTAGTTTGATAAGGCCATGGTGAAATAAGTTGTTATGGGGATTAGTTACATTCTTCCTTACTTGGGAAGACATCGTCTCGAGACTCTTTAAGAAGTAAAAGGGAAAATTCAATGTCTTATTAAATTGAAAGTGAGCTAATAATCGAAAATGACAGGCTTTAAAGATGAAATATCTACCTTCACATGTGATCAATCTAGTGATGACTATGAGAGGGTTGATTAGCTCCTCTTTTATCCTCTCTTTGGAGTATCCCTTAGCTCTAGAGATGTTCCGAAATTCGGTTTTCAAAACCCTGTTTATAGCTTGCTCTTGACAACTAGTGGTGTTTAAACCAAGGATGTCCAACTCTTGGGAGCTTTGTGGCCGAGGCAATTGATTCCTCAGAGGTCATGAACACAGTGGATAGGAGCTGAGGCAAGATAAGAGTGTTCCATTATTATTTTTTTCCATCGTGCTCACACAATTCATTCCTCTATCTCACATTTTATAAGGCATGTAATCATAACTCTATAATGAACAATTTGTAATGAAAATAAACCATTTAAGTGGTCTGTTAAGGAAATGTACAACAGTCTATAACACACAGGGAATTAACATTTCAAAAATAAAATAATTGATGTTATAATAGCTCGTATTATGAAAACAACAAACATAAAGTTTTACAAAGATTTACTTCTTCTAGGCAATGTTATCATTTGTCAACTTATGAACCCCTCCCCCACACCTAAGTATTGTGTCAACTCACAATAAAAAATATAGGAAACTAGTCAGTTCTCCCAATATCTGAAGATTTACAGCTTGTTAAGTGTAGAGATAAATTTCAAAGATTGGTCTGACGAGATGGTTAAAATATGGCCCCACCTATAGGATAAGAGATCCTATATATAAATAAGAAGAGGTAAGTAAGAGAGTTTCAAGATAGTCTTAGAGTTAGTTCCCAATGGAAATTTTATGGAGTTCATTAACCTTAGCTTAACCATACATACTTCATGTCATCTTTGTATACAAGTAATGTCGTACATCAAGACAAGTTTAAATTTATTATTTATGTTTTGTCAGATTATCATCCTCGCTAGGTAGAATGACCCGCTTCCAGCAAGCCTGCTTAGTACTCCAACGGGTTTACCTAGTCATACAACAGGCCGGTACCCACTGCTAGCAGACCTGTTCAGTATCTCCATGGGTTAGTCTCTTACACCCTCAGAGACTGGCCCTCCATCTTTTAATATTTTAGTATAATATTTCTTTATGAAAGAGGATGGGGGGGCATCTCTGAAAACAACTTTTTCTTTCCTTTTTTTCAATTGGGATGGTATTTATGTTAGAGGATGTATTTTTGTTATATTTCTTAGTGATTGTCCTAATGTAAGGGGTACTTAAGAAGACGTGGCCTATCTAAAGATATGATATAATCAAGCTATTTAGTGTGTAGTGGATGGTACCATTGAGAAAGAACAAAAAGGTATCTCTAGGCTCAACTCACTTTCTTCTTTTATAAGTTATTGTGATGTTTCCATGACTAACAACTAATCATACCTCCTTGTTACTCTTTAATAAAGATACTTTACTTACTTACACAGGTTTCTTGGGGAAACTATACGAGATACATTTAAGCTTGATGGTTATGGTATCACTTCCTTATACAATGGTGAAGGTTTTCAAGAGAAACTGCTTATTAAGATGCCTTGAGAAAAAGAAGATGAAAATATTTTGAAAAAACATGGCTAACTACAACAAGTCATTATTCATTTGATCCTTAGCAGACAACAAGGTTCAAGTATAGCAATGTTTTCAAGAAAAATTCTTCTTTTATATCTCCTTGAAATTGTCTACTCCTGGTGAAATAACTACCTGTAGAAATATATAGGACTATTTGTCAAAAACCACACTCTAAAATATCAAAAACTAATAAGATCAATGAGATCAAGTCACTGGAACATGTATCTCATAGTTCTTTTATTAAAAATAAAACGTAAAATGAGGCTACATTAGACTTTAAGCTAAACTAACAACGTGCGGTTTTTATTTACTATCCTACCCTACCTAAAAAGAAAGGAAAATCTTTATTCAAGGGTAAAAACTCTTCCAATGTAACCATGTGTGGAGCAAGATAAGAAACATACTCATATCCATATATGAAAAAGTTACCACAGTGATTACCTAGATATGAAGAACCAACCAATATACTTGTTATGGCATCAAAAGGTGTTGAAGAAGAGAATAGTATTGTTGCCTGATGACCTCTTGAAACTAAATTTCAATTTAATCTTGATGTTCATCAACAGTCATTTCTATGCTTTCCTTCATCATTTTATGCAGATCCTTTTCTTCTGGATGATTGATTTTTGAAGTACATAAAGGATCTGCTGAGATGGATGTTGAGAGCTCCTCAATCTCAGGTCTTAGTGATTTCTCTCCACTGGATGTAGTCCATAATTTTTCATCTTCCTTCACATTTTAGAAAGGAAAATCATTTTTTAGCTCATAGGACCTTGATTCTTCTAATATTTTCGGAGAGGTAGACAAGTTCTTGACTATTGTCAAGATGTGTTCTTCCTGAAAAGAAGAGATACCAACTGTTGCTAGGATTTGAGAGAGTTCTTCCAAACTAATGGTCACCTTCGAATTCATTCTCCTGGTGGTGGTAAGCAAACAAAGGTTGTGTTGTTTGGTTCTACAGAGGGCTCGAGTGGTCTTGCCTCATGTCCCACTATTATTGATGCTTCAAATTTTGTTCTATAGTGCTCCATGTTTTAGTCTCTTCAGAGACTGCTTTAGCTCTTTGGGTTAAGCTAGATCTTGTTGTTCGGTATCGATCTGCATATTTTATGAGTAGAACGTTCCTTCCCCAAAAAAGGTTGGAAGGAACCTTGGTTAAAAGGTCTGATTTAGATTTAATGTATCTACCTTTTGGTCTCTAGGTCTGTTCATGAAAGAAAACAAAAAGAAAAAGAAAAACTACCATTGGGTTCGGGGGAACCTGCTATAATAGATGCGTGGATTCTTACCTCTCATCTTAAAGTTCCCCCGTCACTAAACTAATTCTAAGGTTTTAGAACTGATCTAATTCCTTCCTTGAGGCAACTCCCCAGAAACGACGCCAAAAATGATGGGTGTTCTATATGCACTAAAAAACACTTAAAAACCCTCAATTAAATTGTCAACCCAGGGTAAGTAAACTTAGATTTGTGGCAATATATATGCCAAGGTAGAAAGGTTGGTAGTATAGTCTAACTAAGGAAACGAGATATTGAAGGGCTAATCTACTAAAGAAAAGACTACTAATGATCAAACTCTACTAAGAAACTCAAACTATGTACCCTAAGTAACCTTTGAATGAAGGATCGATGGATAGTTCTAAGAAAGAAAATGAAAACCCTACTTTAAATAAAACTAGTTCAATCATAACAATCAACAAAAGCAAACTATCTAAAGCAATAACACTAGCAAAACTACTGGTAATTAACCTACTAAAATTCAATAAGCAACTATCTCGTGGAAGCAAGTAAATAGACAAGCAACTACCCTATCAAAGAAAAAATAGACAAGTAAGCAACTAACCTATTAAAGCAAGTAAACAACTAACTAGCCTAGGATAACTTCTACAACATGTAAACTAATCAATAAGAAACTAATTAAGCTATGAAACAAGTGAACTCTATTCTTAAATTAAATTTCACAATAACTTCTAATTTACAATAGGGAATTTTAATCTACGAAATTGAAAGAATTATCACAATAAAAGAGATTAACAACTACTCTTTAATCTATGGTAAGCAAACTATTCTTTAATCTACTAAAGCGAGAAGATTATCTAATCTAAAAACAAGGAAACTATTATCTAATCTGTAAAAGCAAGAAAACTACTATTCTATTCAATTAAATTGCATTTTATACTAATTAAGAAAATTCATACTAAGATTCATAACTGAAATCTAAATTCAATAATCAATGTTGAATTGAAATTACAACCTAAATCTAGAAAAGGAAATTGCATGAAAATAAACTGAACTAATTCTTAACCATTCAAATTGCAAGAGAGGAAATATTCATAAAACAGAAATTAAATACTATTTCAGCATATGAAAATAAGCAAACTAATTGAGCAAATCTAGATAAGCAACTGAGAATTAAAACTAGAAATTATCCATCCATCGAACCCTTGCCAAAGAAACCATTATCTTCATACTCTGTTTTAACTTCTAACTGTTATATTTTAGCGTACACAAATTTTAACTATTATCTAATCACACAAGGGTTAGTAGCTTAAGCTTAAGCTTATTTCCTATTTAGTTAGAAAGACATGGCATATTAACTATTCTTCATAAGTAACCTACAACAAAACACATTCATTAGCATTAACTCATAAAACAATCTACAATTAAAAGAAGGAGGAATTAGATACACAATTCTGCAACTAAAATAAACACACAACAAGAAATCGAAATTGGGAATTTGACACAATAAAAAAAATGATTTTGAAAACTAAGAAAGGAAACTAAACAATTATAAATCTACACTAACGAGAAAAATTACCAAGAGCACTGGTGGGCCCCCCATGAGGTCTAGTCAACTTCTCAACATGAAATTGCGATCAGAGAATCAACACAACACTGTCATTCATTAAAAACAGAGTCTAATCATAAGTTTATAGAGATGTCTCAATTACACAATAAAAATGTCTTATTAAAATTCTTCTCCTTGGTCTTGCCACTACTGGTGGTATTTATAGTTTTTACACGCTGAGAGGTCGACCACTGGAGGGTCGATCCTCTCTAAAAACAATAAATTGCATTTAATATGCCCTAACTGTCAGTGGCTTCTAGAAATGAGGCGAGCCAATAATCGCCCCACATAACAACCCAAATCGAGTTGTCAAGATTTTAGTAGCTAGAGGCCACGAGCGCAATAAAAAAACCATGTCTTTGATTCGCCCATCACTAGCCACCAATATGTTAACCACCAAATCGCCCATGGTTTTTGTGTGGTACAGAGTGTCGGATGGAGTATTGAACTGAGTGTCGGAAGAAAAAACAAGTTGTGATTTTTCCCTGTGACACACAAAACGTGAATTAGTCTCCTGGGATCATAAAAACATACTGATTTAAACTCAAAATCATTGCAAAACATGAATTATGCATACCTGGTGTGAATCATAGCGATTTGACACAAAATCTCTTCAAAAACTTCTTCAAAACAGGAAAACACATATACATATTTGGCAAAAAGGATCTAATTAACGTCATAAAATCAATCATATCATGGGCCGAACACCAATTATACATTTTCTTAAAAGTGATTATTATATCCCTAAAGTGCTAGCTCTCTCGTAATCTCGTTCTTTTCACCAATTAAATTGTCTTTCAAAAAATCTAAGGAAGGTGTGTTAGGGCCTAGAAGTGCCTACTTTCTAGCAAAACCTACCTTAAAAAGGAAAATTCTTGAGGCCTTGAAGTGCCAACACCACTTGCATTTACTTCTTTCCTTAGCTAAACATTATCATTATTTTATTTCCCAAGTGATAATGTTACTATTATTGTCTCCATAAGCCCCTAAAAGGAATTGTTTTCTACACTCTTGTGGATGAATGATACCAAACAAACTTTCAAAATATCTTCTTGAAACTTTACACTAACAGCCATATTACTGCTTCTATAATTTTTGTTAAAGCCCTTATTTAGCAGCCTTAATAAGCATACTAACCTCTAAAACTAACCCATAAATTTGCATTTGCCTAGGTGCTATCATCCCAAGGCTCTAGTCTTTCTTTCGCTGTTGTTCCAGGTGCAAATTTCTGAAGTTGTTTAAGATTGTTGTTGTTGTTGTAACTACTGTTACATCCATCATTTAAGCCCCTTAACAGCCCTAAAATTGTTTATGAAACCACCCAACACTTGTACTAGGAAAACTACTATCATTATATGCTAAAGTGTTTGTTTAAATCGTCTAATTTAAGTACTTTATGAAGTGGTTTTGTTGTTGTCATAATTATCATTTTATTGTTGTTGTAAGTTTTTTTAAATCCTATTGAAGTCACTTATTGACTTGTTTTAAATCTTGAAATTGTGAGTGACAATATTATCAAATTGCAAAGTCTTTATATCATTTTTGTCATCATAGCTTGTAATTTATGGATATATTATTGTTTCTATACATTTTATCTTTTAAGTGTTTTAATAGCATATTTCTATATTGAAGTCACTAATTTGAAATATTGGTATCATTGATTGTTTCTAACATTTTTTGTTTCATTCGTAAAGGGAAGGTACCATTCATTTACTTTTCCTTTTCCCCCCTCAAACTTTACCAATTGATTTATTTCCTCGAGTGACCTAGAGAGAGGGGTAGGTTTTACCTGGTCTTTTTACCCTTCATCAACCAAATAGGTCTTGGGACATCTCCCTTAGAGTGAGTTTCTTCTCCTACTAAATAGAAAGAGGTATCCTATTGGCATGAAAATGATAGGACTACCTCTATGTTACATCAATCTAGGCCTACTTTCCTTTAGGCTTTGGGAAAGTATAGATTGTGTGATAACATTTTTGGTGCTATTGTCGGGGAACATCGAGTCAAATTTCCTCGAATGACACTTTTTCGGTAAGCCTTTATCCAAAGAATTCATTTCACAAATATTACCTGGTGACTCTATTGAGGGTGATCCCCTCATCCCTTTGATAATCTCAAGGAGATTGTCTAGTGAGTCCGTTGATGACGACCCGTAGAAGATGTCAGTACACACCTTATTATCTTGTAGTTCCTATTATTCCCATGTCCCCTCCTAAATGGTCCCCCCGAAGAAATATTCAACCCTTTGGACTTGGATAATATCAAAGGGGGATTACATGATCTACCTAAGGATATCGATTCATGGATACCTAAGTTTTTCGGAGAGGCTGGGGCTTCTTGAAACACAAACTGGACCAAATTTTGTGGAAGCTACGACTTCCATGAGTTTGGGAAAGAAAATATTGACATATTCATGAAAAGTTTCCTTGCCTCACTTACTAGAGATGCTAGGAAATAGAGAACTAACCTCCCAAGAAATATCCTCACAACGTGTGAAGACTTCGAACAAGTTTTATTGCAAAGGTGGGGTGTGATGGAAGATATGGCCTCCCTTTACTCATAATATCTAAAAATTTGCAGACAAGACGATGAGACTGTTAGGGAATTTAATGATAGGTTTAATACCATGCTTGGTCAAATTGATTCTAATTTTCAACCAAAAAGCGTTATTATTGGGCAGTGACTCAATTATTTTGAATGAAACTTCCAATCCCTCCTCAAGAATTGATTTCTGACAAACCTTAAGGAGGCACAATATGGTGCTTGTTGGATTGAAGAAAATCTCAAATGGTGTGATCCCATTCCCTAGGTCAATCGTCTTCAGGACCAAAATGATTTCATATGGTTCAATGAGGAATATGTTGAGGATGAAGAACATGATTTACCAAAGATACTAGAGTTAAACGATGATATTAAGTTAGTCATTCCCCCTAAAGGGACTGGTACTTGGAATAATGGGTTCTCAAATATGAAAGATGCCTTAATTTTTTCAAAAGAATATGAACCCTTTGAGGATCTATGTACCTCTAAATAAATCACTGAGTTGGAAAGGGAAATATCACAGGCCCAAAAGCCTCCTTCTATGAGACTTCCTCAAAATACTATTCAGAAAATAAAACCTCATGCTCCAAAAGAACAAATTTGTCCAAACACCTTGGTTCTACAAAATGTTACAAGGCAAGAAGATCATCCTAATTCCTCATCATGAAAAGACTCCCATTTTGAATGTGATCACCCGAAGGCTACTAATGAGAGACTTAATTATGTAGATTCCATCTTTACCTTGTTCACGCTAAAGAAAATCCAAGAAAATCAAGACATGAGGAAGCCTAGGAATGAGTGTGTGAGCCAAACAAGTGAGGACTCAAGGGTGAATCTTGGAGAGGCCCAAGTGTATGATAGGGATATACCCCAACCTTTCCCAAAACCTAGCAATGATAGGACCAACCTAAGCACTAGTATGGCCTATATCTTACAAAGGTCAAAAGGATTCATGGAATGTTGGAAATCCCTTCTTTGACAAAATGGACCCCATATGACCAAAAATTGTTCAAAGAAACTTCCACATTAATAAAAAATGGTCATTTTGAACAAAATGAAAAAACACTGTTTCTCACTTCCTTTCTAATAGATGACCTATGTCTTCAGAACTGCATGCTTGACTCAGAGTCATCTGTTAATATGATGAGTTTGAAGGTTATGAACCAATTAGGGATGGAAGTTACAGGGCCTTATGCCAACATTTGTAGATTTGAGTCAGAGGGCATCAGGGTCTTTGAAGTCCACCTTGCTAACTACCCCGATTTCCCCATCATAATAGATGTCATAGTTGTTGATATACCTGATACTTGGGGAATTATATTATCTAGGGAATGGGTTGCTACTTTAGGCAGAAGTCTGCATATGGACTTGTCCTACGCAACTATCCCCTTCGGGTCCAATATTGTATCACTTTGCACAACAAGCCAAAGAGGATGGAACACATTGAAAGGTTTAATCATGGACATAGTACTACAACTCTGTATATCCCTTCTTATTTCAAGACTTGAACACTTTTCCCTTGGTAGAAGAAGATAATATTAATGAGATAGCATGGACCAAGGGAAAGGGTGACCAGAATCCTCCTAGAAATCACAAGGAAAACATTACACAAGGTAATGATCAGATGTTACATTCGCATGAAACATACATAAGGGATAGTGCTTTGGTAGAATCCCACCCCATCGTTATGGGGAAAGAGAGAGATACAAGTTGGGGTGATTATCATGACGATGCCTCTAACCTCTTTGAAGACTGGGATGACTATTCTTCTACACAAGAGGATGAAATTGATGATTTGATAAGGTTTAGAGGGAAAGGATTTGGCTTCGTCAAATGGAAGGGGGGTGATGAACATTTTTTGACTAAGCCAAACCAAGAAGATGTACTTACTATAGAACCCCACCCCTCTCCCTCAACACAATACACTGGAATACAAGAAGCAATTGATTCTAAAGGAGGGGACTACAAGAAAGGAGATTTGGTTTTAGAGTGGGATACAAATATGGGGGAGCCTAACAACAATAAGGGATGCACAAAGTTTTGTCTTGGACCCTTCAAGATCAGAATGAAGTCAATTAATGATTCCTACTACTTGTCCATGATTGAAGGGATGAAATGTCCATTACCAGTTAGTCGATGCCTCCTCAAACCCCACCATGGGGAAACTACTTGACTTCACAATTAAGCACAACTAAGTTAGGATAGGTAGGCATTTTCATTCATTGTACATACCATTGCATATCATGTTAGCATAGTTGTAGTTTCATTTTTCATATTGTCTTGATTCATTATGTATATAGGTATGCTCATAATCATATGTTAGATTAGAGATGCTTTTATCATATATGGACAAGGGGTGATATCACCACCCTAGGGATTACTAATATCTTTTGTTTAGATTTATTAGGCATGGGTCATACCAAATATGTTGAGGTTCTCATGCACTCTACTATAAGAACATGTCCCGTAGTTGGAGCTAGATGTTATCCCCTAGCCTAGGGATAACTAAGGAGATCACATCTTGAGGCCCAAAGGTCTTAGAAATGGAGTACCAAGATCCATATGACTTGAGCATGGCCCTGGATGAGGGCCCCTCTTTTCTTCAGTGCAGTCCATGTATCGCCAACAATAGTATCCATCACACCAGCCTGGTCCTGAAGTAGCAATGGGTCTTGCTCCATGAGGTAATGATTATGGGTATCATGGTATGTATCACTCTGATTTTTGAAGAACTTGAACATGTTGTATCGAATCCTTCTTCATTTCATGACGTTTGCTTGGAAATTATGCTCTTTTCCTTGTTCAAACCTAGAAGGGTGACACAGTTCCCTACTAAGTTAATTTTCATTTAGGATGGGTTGCTACTGGGTGGATCTGTGAAACATCATCGTCGGTTCCATACATACTTACCACTTTCCATCTTTATTCCTTCGATATCCCCTATCCTTATTTGGGCATTGGGATTTCCTACATTAGGAAGGGTTGTACCTTACCTCATGGGAAAAAGGGGCTAAAGGCCTAGAGGGTAAAAGCAGTTGGCAAGAGTTAAAAACCAGTTTTGAAACCTTCAAGATGCTTCACCCATGGATCCCCGAGAAAGCAGTGAAAAACTTCTCAGTAAGAAAAGGGGACCCACCAGATAACATAAACACGTAAGGTACTAGTTGATGAATAAGAGGTCTCATCACGAGATGGGCTATTATGACCATGGGCATGTAGCAGTATGACATTACCATCTATTTGGTCACCAAACTAGGGTAGTGGCTCTTGGTGGCATAGACAAGAGAAAGGGAGTCTCATCATGAGCCAACCTTCTCATATCCATGAAATGTTTGTGGATAATGTTGTCACCTCTGGCCATCAAGCCAGAATAATGGCCCTCAACTATTTCCTTGAAGCACAAGAGAAAAAGATAAAAATAAATAAAGCTATGAATAAAAGGCAATGAATGGGCTAGGAAAAAATTGCATTCATGACAAGGTGTAGCTCTCCCTCCACAAAGGAACCCACAAGTAAGACTCTATATTTCCTTGTTTTCACATGCACCCCATGCCCAAATATTTACCCCATGCCACCTCATACACTTATATGACTTGGACTAGATCCCACCTAGGAAACACCCCAAACGTAAGAGACGTTAGCCCAATAGGACACCCCGAGACCTTCTCTAAACCTAACTTTCCAAATTGCATAATGTCTTTGAGAATTTGTTTGGGGTTAAGGGGGGTTTGATGCACATGTTTGGGTAATTTAATTATTGGATGTGATTTACATGCTATGATCCTTGTGACTTATGAACCCCTAGAGGGTGTACTTTTTGTTGTTGCAGGGCCTTTCCCAGTGGATAGGTACACATGAGGGAATGATTAGCTCGAACCTTCATGGGGGCTCAAATCCCACAAATGGATATTGAAACCCCAGCCAGGGGTAAGAAGAGATTGAAGGATATCACTAAAATAAAGAAGGATGTTTCCTTTGGATGTACTGTGGAAGAATTATACCTAGGGCTTCATGCTCCTCCTACCTGAATGTTGGCCTTGGAAGGCCTTAGACATCACCTCTATAGCTCTAGACATCACCTCTCAATTGGGTTTGTCACCTTGGAGGCATTCATGAGGCTATGGGTATGTGTGGGAAAATTTTAGGCCTTTGGAGGCCCATCGTTTCATCTCCTTTTCCAAAAATTCCACACTTGAGGCCCAATGTCACCCTAGGAGGTCATGACATCACCTTTGGAGGCCTAATTATATGCAAATTGAATTTATTTTAGTAAAAGTGTATTTTTTGAGTAAATTGGCCAGGTCGACCTGTCTTTTTTACCTAAAACTTAATTAAGGTCACAATTCTATATAAATAAGGAAAAGGTACATTCATTTTTCATCATAACTCATCATACACAAGTGGTGGTCTAAACGCTTTTCTCTCTTTAAGGGTTATTGGCTGAAATAACTAGTGCGCACCTCTTGGGAGAGCTTTATGGTGGTGTATTTTGGAATTTTTCATGGTGGAATGGTCTTCACATAGGGTTTGACTTGATTATTCTTGGTGAAGTAAGTGGAAAATCTGCATTTTTATTCATTCTATGGATGTTTGTGATAAAATTTACTTTTTTCATGTCTAATATTATGAAATTGCTTGTTTAAACCCCAGGGGAGAAACACAAAATGCTTATTTCTCTCTATAACTATTCTACTAGCTTGATCTTGCCAATTATACATTTTCTTGGGAGTGATTATTAGACCCCTAAAGTGCTAAGTCTCTAGTAATCTCATTCTTGTCACCAATTAAATTGTCTTTCAAAAAAGCTAAGGAAGGTAGGTATGTTAGGTCCTTGAAGTGCCTACTCTCTAGCAAAACCTCCCTTAAAAAGGAAAATTCTTGAGGCCTTGAAGTGCCAACACCTCTTGCATTTACTTCTTCCCTTAGCTAAACATTATCATTATTTTATTTCCCAAGTGATATTGTTACTATTATTGACTCCATATGCCCCTAAAAAGCATTGATTTCTACACTCTTGTGGATGAATGAGACCAAACAAACTTTCAAAACATATTGAAACTTTCACTAAGACTAAAAGCCATATTATTGTTGTTATAATTGTTGTCACAACCCTTATTTATCATCCTTAATAAACATACTAATCTCTAAAACTAACCCATAAATTTGCATTTGCCTAGGTGTTATCATCCCAAGGCTCTAGTCTTCCTTTTGCTATTGTTCTAGGTGCAAATTTTTGAAGTTGTTTAAGGCTGTTTTTGTTGTTGTAACTATTTTTACATCCATCATTGCAGCCCCTTAATATCCCTCAAACTATTTATAAAACCACCCAACACTTGTACTAGGAAAACTACTAGCATTATATGTTAAAGTGTTTGTTTAAATTGTGTAATTTAAGTACTTTCTGAAGTGGTTTTGTTGTTGTCATAATTATCATTTTACTGTTGTTGCAAGTGTTTTGACAACCTATTGAAGTCACTTATTGACTTGTTTTAAATATTAAAATTGTGAGTTAAAAAGTATTATCAAATTGCAAAGTCTTTATATCATTTTTGTCATCATAGCTTGCAATTTCTGGATATATTGTTGTTTCTATACATTTTATCTTTTAAGTGTTTTGTTAGCATATTTCTATATTGAAGTCACTAATTTGAAACATCAATATCATTGATTGTTGCTAAGATTTGTTGTTTTATTGGTAAAGGGCAGGTACCATTCATTTACTTTTTCTTTTTCCCCCTTAAACGTTACCAAGTTATTTCTTTCCTCGAGTGACCTAGAGAGAGGGGTGACGTTTACCTGGTATTTTTACCCTTCATCAACCAAATAGGTCTTGGGAGATCTCCTTTGGAGTGATTTTATTCTCCTCCTAAATATAAAAAGGTATCCTATAGGGGTGACAATGATAGGACTACCTCCATGTTATGTCAATCTAGGCCTACTTTCCTTTAGGCTTTGGGAAAGTATAGA
>ML856621.1:14419-28935 GCA_009831015.1 Picea engelmannii
TTGCTGATGATTAAAACATTTATACTCGATTATGATGTGTTATGATAGATGACATGATGTATTACTATTGTTATATACAGGTGCTATTGACTCAGTTTATTTGAGTGTGCAGGGTTTTTGACTTGGAGGATGCAGAGGCATCGGCGGAACCCTTGGACTCCGGATTGAGTCAGGGAGTGTGATATTGAGTTGATTTATTTACCATGATAATTATTGCTTTGATGATATGTTGTTGACATATTCTGACATGATGGTTGATGATGCAGGCTGATGATAGCTTGCTGAACAGACTCACATATGGAGTAAAGGGGCCACACATGATTTCCAGAGAGGTTGAGGGAGAGGTGTGGACAACAGCCCTGCCACAACCTACTTGCACTCTCGCTGTGGCTCGAACTGTAGGTTAACGATTACCTAGTTCGAGAGGGTCCACGATGCCGTGAGGGTAGACTACGACAGTCGCTCATGATGATTCTAAGGGGAACGCAATAAGTCGGGGGTCGTATTCCTTAGAGCCCTTAGTCTCCCACAAGTTCACCTGGCGGAGTGTTGACTCCAGGGGTTATAGATGTCTACCAAACAGTCAAGTCGGCGAGTGGCACCCTTGGAGCACGTGGTGCATCCTGAAGGGCACGTCACGCAAAAGAAACACACATTGGCGAGTGGCACCCTTGGAGCACGTGGTGCATCCTGAAGGGCACGTCGTGCAACAGACGCAAACGAGGCGAGTGGCACCCTTGGTGCACGTAGTGTGTTTTGAAGGGCACGTCGCATTGATGAGGATGATGAGACAACCTAGATGACCCTAAGACCTTAACGCCTTAAGAATTTCTCAAAACGACTCCCCTAATTAATTGTCGCCCAGTTCAAATCTAAACCTAAATTTAAAAAATCTCTAAGATAAAATTCTTACAAGCCCTAAGAAAAGATCCAATGGAATAGGTTTGGAATAATGGTGAAACAATTTCCAGACTTTTTTTTTCTCACAGAGTTATACTCCGGTTTGAAGAATACTATAGAGAGGAAATGCCCATATTCTTAACCAAAAAGAAATGTGCATTTACTTGGCAACCCGAACACAGTTGTGTGACAATAGATCTTGTCTGTTTTAGTTTGTTTATATTTATGTCCCCAAGGGTTAGGTATTCAAGGGTTCTACAGACAAGGATTTTCCCTGTGCTATATCTCTCTGATATATGTGTGGGGTCCAACAATAGTACTTGGCCCAATATCTTTGGGCATTAACTAACGAGGATAAACCATACCCTTAGTCGTACTACCCAACTACCGAGGTACTAGAGAGTATCTTCCCGAGTGTTGTTCTTGCTGACACTATAGCAGTTAGGCGGCCGATTGGTTTATCTAAAGAGGGCTTCAGGTAATCTAGGTCGATCCATACACAGGTGTTTTTTGATGCGCTACCACTCGAAGGGGTACCAACAGGGGTTACAAGGGTGGCCAACAGATGTATGCTTAAGTACCACTTGTATTTCCTACGTGTATGAATCCCTGAACCGCAGTTTTATGCGCATAATGATAGATCTCTGTGGCTTAAAGACGCCGGAATACGTTCTTACCCTGAAAAAAAATTAACCCACACTTTCTACCGAGGAAAGTGCTCTGATACCACTTGTAATATACCAGATATAAAATGTATGAAAAACAAAAATAAAATTCTAGTAATGGTAGAATAACAACAATATAACCAGAACATTCACCACAATAACACTGAAATGATATAAAAATAACAACAGAAATAGAACTTTGAATCTAAAAGCAATGTTCACGGGCCTCTTAGAGGGGGCAACCTCCAATTGAGTAGAGCTCTATTACAATAATATCCAAGCTAGGGTTCTCATACCCTCAACTCCTATTTATACTAAAATGAAGCATCTAGAGGAATATCCTTCTACAAGCAGAAGCTTCTATTAGGTCTTCTTACATCTTCCTTATTTTATTTTATTGAAAGGCCTTATTAATATTGACCTTTATTACATCCAAATATATTGTTCTACCTATGTGCGGGTTAAGAGCCTAACAACATTCCACACCTCTCCCTCAACATCTTTGGTACTCATGCGTGACCCCTCTACTCCACATGTGAGTCTAGTCAGCAAGCTATCGTCATCCTGCATCAACAAGGAATCATGTTAGCAATATATCCATAATCATATCATCTAATCAGATGCACTAATATCACATATAAAACAATCAAACCCCAATGGTTCACTCCTCGACTCGATACGGAGTCCAAGGGGTTCCATCGATGCCTGTGCATCCTCGAGGTCCAAAATCTTGCACACTTAGTAAAACCAAATCAATAGCACATGTCTATGTCAATGTAGTAAAACAACATGTCATCAACCCATAACGCCTCATAATCAAAATCAATGTTTTAATAGCATAATAATCTGGATCACTTGCGAGCAAGTGTCCTCAAAGAATAAGTTTGCTCAGTGCACAAGAGTGGGATGTTACAAAGCTAAACATGGAGAAATGATTATGATTACCCTAGTTTTATTAACAAAACAACAATGAGTTATGGGGTAGATAACTTGCCTAAGAATTATTGCATTTAGGCAAGCTTGATAGATAAATAGATATGTTTTCTTTAAAATGTCCATGAGATCATATATCTATGGGAAAAGAGTTATGACTTGAGTTGGTTCACCTTTATAAGTCTATAAATAGAAATCCATATATATAAACCCCTTGCTCAACAAATGCATGACCATTTATTAGATTGAAGAGAGGTGTGAAAGTTATATAACACCAAGCCCTTGAATCATAAGCTATCTTACTATAGTGAAATATCTCTATGTTGGTATGTGAGTGCATTTGTTTGCTTCTTTTTGCTCATTATTTTTTTGGATTTGCAAGCTTATAGGGTTTTGTCCCATGGGGAAGAAATAAAAAGGGGTATTAAAAATGCCATAAAAAATGTCTACCTATGATATCTAACAAAAATTAGGGTTTTTTTAATTAGATAGATGTATTGAGATAGAGCGTTCAACAAAAGGATTTTGGAAGATATTTTTCCAATATCTAATGAAAAGAGGAGCATTCTTTAATATAAATACACACTCGCTGTGGGTTTCCACCCTCTTTGAACATGCCACTCATGAGTATCTCATATTTGTAATATTAATAAAAATATTCCAATTAAACTTAGAAGTGGTGAGGAAATTATATTTGGATTTTCATTATTTATCATTTTAAATTAAAATTAAAATTTTCCTATAATACAATATTTAAAAGAAATAAATTAATTTATAAATAAATACTTATTATATAAATAATAGACTCTATAGTACTCTTTAACCTTCAAATCTTATCTTTCTTTTCTCACTTTAAAGCATTTGATGTATAAAAAGTCATAGGTCACACATCCAAATTACTATAATCCTTTTATCTTTTTCTCAAGTTGTTTTATTTTTGTAATTATAACATGTAAATGAACTTTCCAATTTGAATTGATGCTTAATAAATATTTTAAAAGCTAGATCTATTTTCTTTCTATGTTAGATATTCTAAGATAAAGTGAATCAAATCTTCTAGATCTATTTTCTTTCTATGTTAGATATTCTAAGATAAAGTGAATCAAATCTTCTATATCTATTTTCTTTATATGTTAGATATTCTAAAATAAAGTGAATCAAATCTTCTATATCTATTTTCTTCATATTCGCGTGCCTCTGTCATGATCACTGGAGATATGGCCAAATCGTATGAGTGGATGTCTAGGATATTTCTTAGCTGGAATCCTTTTGTGTCTTGTTGATCACTAAATGGAGTGATCTGTAATTTTTTATCATACGTGTTGAGGCAGATGGAAGTTGTATTGGTGATTGTACAATGGTCTTATTTGTCACATCAATTATTAACATTAGTATTATTCTTTTCCATCCTTTCCTGTCATGAGTTAAATGTACTGGATTTTCTGGAGTCAATTTTTCATGGTTGGTCTTCCCTTTCATTTGGTTGACTAAGTCTCCTCTCTTGATACTTTTCTTTCTATGTTAGATATTCTAAAATAAAGTGAATCAAATCTTCTATATCTATTTTCTTCATATTCTCGTGCCTCTGTCATGATCACTGGATCTATGGCCAAATCGTATGAGTGGATGTCTAGGATATTTCTTAGCTGGAATCCTTTTGTGTCTTGTTGATCACTAAATGGAGTGATTTGTAATTTTTTATCATACGTGTTGAGGCAGATCGAAGTTGTATTGGTGGTTGTACAATGGTCTTATTTGTCACATCAATTATTAAAATTAGTATTATTCTTTTCCATCATTTCCTGTCATGAGTTAAATGTACTGGATTTTCTGGATTCAATTTTTCATGGTTGGTCTTCCCTTTCATTTGGTTGACTAAGTCTCCTCTCTTGATACGTGGTCGGTATATGGATCAATTGACTATTTCTCTTGAGTCGCCATGTTTGTTTTTGTTAGATATACTTAGTCGATGTTCCTGATGGATATCTCACTCATTCATTTTGTTGTTCATACTCCCACTTGTATGATAACCATGCTCGCTTGAACTACGCTTGATTGAACCACACTCGTTTGAAGCTCGTTATCTTGATTGGGATATGTCTTGAGCACTTAATTTAATTTTCAAGATTATTTGTCTTAAGTCGGGAGATGGGGTGGTGTGTCTATCATTTCTTATTCTTCTTTGTCTATGGCTCGATGAAGGGATTATTTCTCTCTCCATTATGCCTTTTGTTTCTTTACTTTGAGGCTTTGAGGTCCTTTTAATACTCAACTTTTCTTTCGTTGGTTTTTTATACCTGTATTTATATGCCTGAATTTTGTAAATGGATATTTTTTATTATAATAAAAGAAGGATGTATTTTCTTATTGATGTGATTATTCTATGTTTTTCCAACTTCAACTAGGTTGTTCTATCTTTGGTTGGTCCATGTTGGCATCTTTTCCTACTATTTTTTTTGTCAACGGGGCTTGTTAAATTCTATGTATAGTAATTTTTTAAGAAGGCTCCATTAATTACTTTTTTGAATGGATTCCCTTACAAGTTTCAAAATTGGACCTCTCTTCTCAATCGAATGTCTTCAATAACATAAGGCCCAAGCCATGTTGTTTCTAGCTTTCTCGGTTTTCCTTTTACTCGGTTCTCATATGCCAAGACCAAGTATCCATTTTTTTTGTCTTTCTTCTTTAAGTGTTGGTCATGCCATGCTTTCTGTTTTTTTTTTTCATTTCCTAATGATGCATTATAATTACTCTTTCTTCTTCTAGTTTATTTAATTGATATACACGGTCATTTATGCTTCTGTCTTGGTCGAATTTAGCCACAGTTGTTATCCTGTCATATTTGGACCAAAAATGTAAGGGAATAACGAGTTATTTCCTATACAATGAATTGAAGGGAGACTGTCTAGTTGATCATTTGCAAGTAGATCTATACACCCATAATATTGCGAGAATTTTATCATCCTAGTAGTTTTTGTCTACACCGCAGATTTTTGTGAGTCCTTTTTGCAGTGTTTTATTGAATGCTTCAACAACCACATTTTCTTAGGGGTGATATGTTGTTGTTTGTGTATGGTTGATCAAAAACTTCTTTAGCATGACTCAGATTGTTTCATTTACAAAATGTCTTCCCTGGTCACTCATTAGTGTAAGTGGACATCCAAACTTTATGATTATGTTCTTGTAAATTAACTTCGTTGTCACTTCTTTGGTACATGATTTGACTGGTTCAACTTCTTCCCATTTGGTTACATATTCTACTGTATTGATAATATATTTGGTGTGGGTTCTTTTTTCTCTTTGAGGGAAACGTCCAACAATGTCAATTTCCCAGATTTCAAATGCTTGATTAGAGTTTATTAAGGTTAGTGGCATTTCATTCTTCCACAGAGGTCGATCGAGCCTTTGAAAAATATCACACTTTCTAACTTTCTCCTGACAATCCTTGTGTAAGGTTGGCCACCACAGATCCACCTGAAGTATTTTTTGAGATGTCCTGTTGGAGTGGAGGTGGCCCACAACTGGTCCTGGATGAGTTTCGTTGATAATGATTTCTCTTTCATGTTCGATAACACATCCCCTTAGGATATTTTTTGGTCCCATTTTCTACATATATCCATTTATAGTGGTGAATGGTGTCACTTTTAGGGATAAAACCTTCTTTTTACTTGTTGGGAGATCATATAGAGTCTTTCCTTTTTCCAAAAAGTTTGTTATTTCCTCCAGATTTTTTGGTGCAGTTTTGATTTGAAATAGATGTGTGTATAGAAGGTATTCATCTAGGCATGTTGGATCCTCTCTTATTTCAAGTCAAGATAAATGATCAGGGCAGACGTTCATTTTCCCAGTTCAGACGATTATGTCAAATTCAAGTTCTTGGAATAATAGCAGCCATCGACAGATATTTCCTTAGTGAACCAGTTTATTTACTAATGCCTGATGATCTGTAAAGAATGTGAAAGCATTGGAAAGCAAGTAATGTAAAAACTTTTTTAGTGCAAATATCATTGACAAAGCTTCCCTTTTCGTGGTCGCATAGTTGATTTCTTCTTCATTCAATTTATGACTAGTGTACGGATTTGAATGATCGATTGTGTCGCCGTATGGTTGATCTAGAACCGATCAGACATCAACATTCGAGGAATTGACATGGACGTGAAACCTTCTTGAGTAGTCAAGAAATTTAATATCGGGGAAGTCGGGAAGTCGAATGATTCTTGGCATACTTTACTCCATATGAACTCGACTTATTTATTGAGCAGTTCATCCATTGGGAATGTGATATTTGAATACTGGCGTATAATTTTTTTGTAGTATCCCATGTGTCGATAATGAACCCTCCATTACGTCATCAATGTAAGCGAATACAGTTGTAAAAATTACTATTTTTTTTTATTTCTAAATACACAAGGGTGCAAGAGTATCCACTACTTACTCGCCCAATTCCTACTCTGCAAGCTTATTTAAAATCTATTTGATTTCTCATCAATGATTTTAAAGTTTATAATCAATATACTAATTTCAATAAACCGAGTAGTTTCATATCTAATCCAAAAATTAAAGATAAATGAAAGGTTTATAAACTTAACATTCACAATTGATCCACCTCAAAATAAATTCATAAATAAGGAACAAGCTTACTTACACCTTAGTTTAATTAACAAGAGGTACTAGACTTGTGTTATGGAAAAAATATATAGGATGTAAAATGCAAGAGTATTGGCATTTAACTTCCTATTTTATGATTTCTAATTTCTGCATAATCTTATAATGGAGAAAGATGAAATAATACAATACAATTATCAAGAATTTCCTTGTGCAAAACAGTTACAAAAATTTACTTCACCACTATAAATATTAATTGTTCACTGGATCGATCAATCTATACTACAGCAATGAAACAATCATGATTACCGTAATAATTAGTATAGCAATAACTAAACATGGCTTAAACTATATTTCAAATTAATTTAATCAATCGACATTAGAGTAATGCTTAAACCTAGCATTTATTTTACAACTCAAAGAGCATAACCCAACTATTCTATTAAACATAAATAAAGATTTTTATTATTAATTTGGTTTTTATAAGGATAAGATGAGAGAGTAAGCTAAATCTTTGGCATAATCTAATCTTAGTTGATATATATATATATATATATATATATATATATAAGGGAAACCTAGGTAGAGATCAACGTTGGGGGTAATCTCTTACTTCAATCCAAATTTATTAGATTAAATTTATTCCTATCATTCTTATCATCAAATTTTAACTATACATAAAGGAATAAATTTAAATGAATTTCAATTAGAGGTTTAGAGTGTAGGAAGCCAGAAATTCATAGTAAATAAGAGTTCAAAATAACTTGATCAACTAAAATTTAATAACAATTTCAGTGGGGTCAAAAATTTATTCTACTACAAGTTTGCTAACGACATATAATAGAACAATGAGATAAAAATTTAAAGTGTCTAAGAAGGTCACACTTAAACTTGAGTGGCGAATGAAATAATTATTGATCCAACAGGTTTTCAAGTGAGATCGTGCAATCTACCGACAATATGTGGAAGAAGCTCGAGTGTAAAAACAACACTATCAAGGGCCTGGGAGTAAAGACTTCATTACTATCCGAAATCAGGGTTATTATTCACATCATAAACTCTTCTCGGAATTCATGGAAAAAACCTTGCAAAAGTAACGAGGATAACAAGCAAGGAACAAGTTATGTTTCCTAATGACTACAATTTTTTTTTAGGAAACCATGATAAATTGGAAAAATATGCACACGCTATACCCAAGCCATCTAGGTGACAGACTAACTAACATATATTCGATTAAGATTAAACCGCTGAGGGAGGAGTAAGACGGGTAAGAATTAAATAATTATTACCAATCGTGGAATCTTTTTATATAAGGGTTTTATTTACATTTCAATAATTGTTTAAGTTTATCTACTCCAGCACCGTAAAACTTAGATACAAATTTTAAGCAAAAACATCATTTGGTTTGGCCCATACTGTTCCAAATTCTTTTTCTTTTTCTGTAGTATGAAATTCCAAGCCGGAGAGATTCGAGGTAAAACTTTCCTCAGCTATCAAAAGAGTTCCTAGAATCGAGAAGGAGGTTAAAAGCAAAGGTCAATGTTTATAAAAAAAAAAAAACTTAGTCTAAAGTTAATTGTTATACGCTCTTCTCAACTTTTAAAATAATAACTAAACCCATAAGCAAATCCTATGTTGCCTAAACGATCCACAATTTTTACCCTGATTATTTAAAAAATTATGAATTGTCTATCAGTCTATGAAAATTGTTATAGCGTTAAAAATCCAATTCAGAAAAACTATGATTTAAGAATTCCAATGACATCTACCAGCAGTCGTCCTTCAGAGACTTTCAAGCCATTCCAATGGTTAATCCCACTGGTAAGATGTTAGATTCAAAAGAGAAAAAAAATCGTTAACCAATCTATGGGTAGACCTTCTTCTATTGATTATGTAGCATCAAACATCTACTAAGAAGGGATTGTTAAGGATGCTAAATTCTTCTGACTGTTCAAATGTAACCTAGGAAAAAAAACAATCCTTACTATTAAATCTTGATACCATGCCATTAAAAGAAGTTCAAATTTAAATTACAGCAACACAGTAAGAGCAGGACGGATTCTCCGTTTCTCATTATCATAGAAACGTTTTAATAAACAATACATTGTTAATATACTAAACATATCCATAACGGATAGAGGACGGATTCTCCATTTCTCATTATCATAGAAAAGTTTTAATAAACAATACATTGTTAATATACTAAACATATGTATAACGGATCTAACACTATGCACATGATTCATTCCTTTGATCGACCATGAATTGTAATGGAATATACAACAAAAATTCATTATGAAATTCAGAGACAATTTACAAATCTTATGTTTCAATCGGATTAATCAAAGCTCCCTGCTTATCCTCTCGCCTACTAATTGAGTGACTTCACCAGTACCTCACAACCAATGCTAGTAGCTCCAAGCTTGCCTCACAAGGTAAAGATTCCACTCTTTCTTCAAGCTCGGTATCCCAACTCTCACAGGTAATTTACATATTCTATAATAATTTTGGCAGCATAACTTTACCAAGAATAATTCAACCACTTTTCTCTTCTCCACCATTTGTTTATAGAAATTTTCACAGTGACACATGTCCTCGTGCACGATTAATTAAGTTTTTAGATTAAATTAATTATGATTATCCATCCACACACTTGTCACACTCTCCCCAAGATACACAAGTAATTGTTATTTTTATTTTATTTTAAAAGTCAATTTCCCTCACATTCTCCAATGTGTTCCTATTTTCTCTCTAAGTTGTACCTTTGTTCCCCAAATTCTCATTTAATGTGTCTCATAACTATATCTTAGTTAAAGTTGGATTATGACTCTTCTTCTAGTTACAATAGTGTTAGCTTGACTCTAGATACCATTCTATGTGTATACAACTATTCTATCATATTTTATTTTTTTCTATTTTAAAAATCTTTTTTAATTATTTTCATGCACATAGCAACATTCTATCCAATCTTTAGATTTTTCTCACTTTTTCCTTAATTTTATTTATCTCTATTATGTTAATTTATGTTAATTTGTTTAATATTTTAATTTCAGTCCCCTAACTAAACTTGGACTTAGGCTTAGTCTTAGAATTAGAATTAGACTTTTATTGAGATTTATAATTAATTGAATTCACTATTTAATTAACTTTTTTCAATCCGACAAGGTCTAATAAATTCAATGTTTTCTAGGCCACGTAGATTTATTGACTCATGTTTTTAATTACGCGACGTGCCCTTCAAGACACACCTCCTTTCTCCAAGGGTGCCACTCTCCTTTGATTTCTTTTGAAATTTTGTACGACCCTTGGATTCAACACTCCACTCGGTCGACCTTGTGAAAGACTAAGGGCTTCTAAGAAATAAGGACTCTGCCTTATTGCGTGCTCCTAAGAATCTTCATGAGCAATTGTCTCAGTCCTCCCTCACGACATCGTGGAACTCTCGAACTAGGTAATTTTTAACCTACCAATTGATCCACATTTGGAGTGTTAGTAGGCTGTGACTAGGACGTTGTCACACCTCTCCCTCAATGTCTGGTTTATGTGCATGGGTCCTTTACTCCTTATGTGAGCCAGATTAGAAAGCATCATCATCCTGCATCTATTGACAAAAACAATATGCATGATCCATATACATATATCATACTATAATCAATCATATTTCACTTCTGCATAAAAATGAAATACTAAAAAAAAAATACAATTGACTCCTTTACTCAATCCAGAGTCCAAGGAAGTCCATTAATTCCATCATCATCCATAATCTTTCATGTGTCATAATCACTCAGGAAAACTCATCAATATCATCTGTCAATACATATATATCAAATAATAATAAGTCACAACACATGGTCATGATCATGTATAATCTATAATCGAAACAAAATCACAATGTACCATAATTGGATCACTTGCACACAAGTGTCCTCAAAGAGTAAGTCAATAAAAGTGTGCTTGGTAGTGTTGGACATGCCGACTACACTGAGAGGGGGGGTGAACAGTGTATGGCTCGTTTTTAAAACATCCCCTTCACAAAAATCCTTAGTTAGCAATCACCATTTACTCATTACTTATTCCTATCATTTATAACCAGTTAAATGTGAACATGTATCAACAACATATATCATCAATAAATCGTCACCATAAGGAACATAAAGAATAAAAGATTTATGTACAATTTTCTTCTTACTATGGACTACAATCCTTGGGTTATTAACAACAACTAAATAGAGTACAACTTTACAAGAGCACCAGCTCTATAATGCAAGACTCAGCTTACACCCTCGGCACCAACTGAGATGATGCAACAATCCTCAACATATATCAATCTATCAATATGAACATGACCCATCGGTAGTGAAACATGCGTAGGTATGCACCCTACCAGTAGTACAGCTCGCGTATGTATGCGGCCATTCTGTCCTACAACCTATGTATCACTTATGAGTTACTTAGGGTTTTCTCTTCAGGATAAACTCAAATCCTCTACAACTTTCAATTGCATTTTCTTCTATCTCTAACTCTCCAATCTGACCGATAACCAATCACAACACATCCAAGCTCTCCAACAACTTACTCATGCTCCTCAACCATACAATATGAATGCTACTCAATCATGTATAAGAAATCAGCATATTATAGCAATCATATCAGTATTGAATCATAAGAGTGTTGCACTCTCCATCAACCAACATAAACCAAATCACAACAACCATACCAAGAATGCCTTGAGCATTCACCACACAACAAGCAAGAGTATCCATCAAGACAACAATGTAACCATACCAGAGTTTCTATGGCAGACCTGAGCCCATAGAAAGCATATCTAGAACCTGCTTCAATCTTCAAGAGCTTGACACTGACTCACACACAAGTCTTCATGAATTCATCCCGCGTATACCTAGAAACTAGGGTTTATGAACTTACGAGATTTTTGTCGTCATGAGCTTAGACTTACCGAAACTTTGATGCATCCATGTGATCTTCCAGAGCTCCTCTCTCTCAGAATAGATCTTCAATGCATGCTCAAGATATGCACCTTTACAAGAGACCCTTTCCTCTTATTTATACTCTCCAAGTAGCTTCCTTAGAAGCATCTTCTAGGTCACTTTGTCCACATTCCTCATTTTAGGGTTAACCATTTTCCATAATTAGAAAGTTATCCATTAGTTTATTATTTAAATAATATTCCTTGACTTTGTCATCTCATTTTATAATTTGAATATCTTTGATTTTGTCGCTTCTCTTTATCATTTAAATAATAATTTCTTCTTTGCAAGCTCTTTGACTTCTTTGACCTTTTGGGGATTCAAGCCTACATATGAGGGTCTTCTAACTTCATAAGGCCATAACTCTCAAATCATGAGGAGTTATGTGACATTCCACATACCACCATAAATGACACGATAAGCACTCTCCATGTAGGATGGTTTCACTGACAAATTCATTGATCTTCATCTCATTATTCCACAAACAAGCATGGGTTCTCTAACCATACTTCTAGGATAACTCAACCACAAAGCGTCTTCCCATGAGGGCTTTCACAATAAGGGGACCACTTTGTAGTTCATCCATTTGTAATCCTTATCAACCATGATAAGACAATAATGAATCATATTTACATCAATCCAATAATGCATCATATATCAAGGAAAACCGCATTGATCCATCTTCATATTTTCATCATGTACCAATGACAACTCATTGATCCATCTTCATCTATGCATCATATCAATGAAAAGTCATTGATCCATATTCATCTATGCATCATGTATCAATGACAACTCATTGATCCATCTTCCATCTTTGCATGCCATCATATGACTATGATTTCGCTTGACATCAATCCATTCACATCAAGGACAATACATATTACATTAGTATGCTATGACATGACATACATCAAACAATAAATCAATCAATCATTTTTCATCAATCAATTACTTGACATCAATCGATCACTTGACATCAATCAATCAAAACTTTGGCATCAATCAAAACATGATCCAACAATCTCCCCCTTTGGCATTAATGGAAATACCAACATTGATGTCAACACCAATCATTGATGTCAACATCTAGACCAACCATTGTTTCTACATCAATAGTCATCAATCACATCAATGTGACTATTTCTCTCCCTTTGACATCAATGGAAAAGGGTCATTATCCCCTTGGGGCTGCTTCCCCTACTTGAACTCCCCTTGGGGTTGCTCCCCTTGTCTGAATTTCTTTGATAATTTCTCCCCTTTTGAACAAGGGAAATCACTCTGATGAAATTCTGAATATATATCACTCATGTTCACCATGTGACCAATGCTCCCCCTAGAATTATGCCCATGTTATTTTTCTCCAAGTATAAGGCCATTTTACCAAGTATGCATCTGATAAATATCTCCTCCTATAATCACGGGAAGATGAATAACTCCCCCTATGGGTATGTCTCCCCCTATCTTCTCTGCAATATGAATAGTATGCTACCACTGCAATATGCTTCTACTGCAAATGCTAATGCTCAAACGAATCATAGATCAACCTCTCTTTCTATGATGATCCTTGGACCTATTCATTCATAAAATGTGTTTCATACCATACATCATGAAGCAAAAGATATGTCAACAATAAAATAGAGAATCATAATAAAAAATATCAACCAGCTATATCCTGTACCAAAATGTGTGCTCACCATGCACAACACCCATGTACATCAATCATGTACATCAACACCATACAATGTGCCACAATATATCATCAAGGGAATGTATCAACCATATACCTCTACCAACTTGTCAACCATGTGCCACAAACAAGTGTCATATTACCAATGATATGCCTCTACCATGAACCGAGTACCACAACCATCAAATGTCTCATGTACCAAAGTATATGTTAATCAAGTAATACCAATGGTGTACTTTTATCGAAGTACTATCATCAAAACATATACCATCTATGAGTGTACCATCATGTACTAAACATGCATCACCACTTGTACCAAACAAGTACACCAGTGATGCACCAATACCAGTCAAGGATGAACCAGAATCAAGATGTGTCCTCATACACGTATTCCAAATACATCACAAAAAAAGCGCCAATCAAATTGCTAGTAGGTGCCTCTACCAATGTACTAGAAGTGCATCAATCATGCATCAATAATAGATCAGGCTATGAATCATCAATGATGTACAACATAATCACTTTATCAACTACATGTCCCATTATGTAGCTCAACCATATGCCAAATTCATGCATCAATATATCCATCAAATATGATTCTAATAATACATCAGATAACATATCAATGAAAATCAAATATGTACCAGCCATGTACCCCAATTGATCAACCTCAATCCTCCATTCACTACAACAAATACTAAGCATCGAACAATACATGTACTAGTAGTGTTATTC
>ML856621.1:29035-41109 GCA_009831015.1 Picea engelmannii
TTAATTTAATCAATCGACATTAGAGTAATGCTTAAACCTAGCATTTATTTTACAACTCAAAGAGCATAACCCAACTATTCTATTAAACATAAATAAAGATTTTTATTATTAATTTGGTTTTTATAAGGATAAGATGAGAGAGTAAGCTAAATCTTTGGCATAATCTAATCTTAGTTGATATATATATATATATATATATATATATATATAAGGGAAACCTAGGTAGAGATCAACGTTGGGGGTAATCTCTTACTTCAATCCAAATTTATTAGATTAAATTTATTCCTATCATTCTTATCATCAAATTTTAACTATACATAAAGGAATAAATTTAAATGAATTTCAATTAGAGGTTTAGAGTGTAGGAAGCCAGAAATTCATAGTAAATAAGAGTTCAAAATAACTTGATCAACTAAAATTTAATAACAATTTCAGTGGGGTCAAAAATTTATTCTACTACAAGTTTGCTAACGACATATAATAGAACAATGAGATAAAAATTTAAAGTGTCTAAGAAGGTCACACTTAAACTTGAGTGGCGAATGAAATAATTATTGATCCAACAGGTTTTCAAGTGAGATCGTGCAATCTACCGACAATATGTGGAAGAAGCTCGAGTGTAAAAACAACACTATCAAGGGCCTGGGAGTAAAGACTTCATTACTATCCGAAATCAGGGTTATTATTCACATCATAAACTCTTCTCGGAATTCATGGAAAAAACCTTGCAAAAGTAACGAGGATAACAAGCAAGGAACAAGTTATGTTTCCTAATGACTACAATTTTTTTTTAGGAAACCATGATAAATTGGAAAAATATGCACACGCTATACCCAAGCCATCTAGGTGACAGACTAACTAACATATATTCGATTAAGATTAAACCGCTGAGGGAGGAGTAAGACGGGTAAGAATTAAATAATTATTACCAATCGTGGAATCTTTTTATATAAGGGTTTTATTTACATTTCAATAATTGTTTAAGTTTATCTACTCCAGCACCGTAAAACTTAGATACAAATTTTAAGCAAAAACATCATTTGGTTTGGCCCATACTGTTCCAAATTCTTTTTCTTTTTCTGTAGTATGAAATTCCAAGCCGGAGAGATTCGAGGTAAAACTTTCCTCAGCTATCAAAAGAGTTCCTAGAATCGAGAAGGAGGTTAAAAGCAAAGGTCAATGTTTATAAAAAAAAAAAAACTTAGTCTAAAGTTAATTGTTATACGCTCTTCTCAACTTTTAAAATAATAACTAAACCCATAAGCAAATCCTATGTTGCCTAAACGATCCACAATTTTTACCCTGATTATTTAAAAAATTATGAATTGTCTATCAGTCTATGAAAATTGTTATAGCGTTAAAAATCCAATTCAGAAAAACTATGATTTAAGAATTCCAATGACATCTACCAGCAGTCGTCCTTCAGAGACTTTCAAGCCATTCCAATGGTTAATCCCACTGGTAAGATGTTAGATTCAAAAGAGAAAAAAAATCGTTAACCAATCTATGGGTAGACCTTCTTCTATTGATTATGTAGCATCAAACATCTACTAAGAAGGGATTGTTAAGGATGCTAAATTCTTCTGACTGTTCAAATGTAACCTAGGAAAAAAAACAATCCTTACTATTAAATCTTGATACCATGCCATTAAAAGAAGTTCAAATTTAAATTACAGCAACACAGTAAGAGCAGGACGGATTCTCCGTTTCTCATTATCATAGAAACGTTTTAATAAACAATACATTGTTAATATACTAAACATATCCATAACGGATAGAGGACGGATTCTCCATTTCTCATTATCATAGAAAAGTTTTAATAAACAATACATTGTTAATATACTAAACATATGTATAACGGATCTAACACTATGCACATGATTCATTCCTTTGATCGACCATGAATTGTAATGGAATATACAACAAAAATTCATTATGAAATTCAGAGACAATTTACAAATCTTATGTTTCAATCGGATTAATCAAAGCTCCCTGCTTATCCTCTCGCCTACTAATTGAGTGACTTCACCAGTACCTCACAACCAATGCTAGTAGCTCCAAGCTTGCCTCACAAGGTAAAGATTCCACTCTTTCTTCAAGCTCGGTATCCCAACTCTCACAGGTAATTTACATATTCTATAATAATTTTGGCAGCATAACTTTACCAAGAATAATTCAACCACTTTTCTCTTCTCCACCATTTGTTTATAGAAATTTTCACAGTGACACATGTCCTCGTGCACGATTAATTAAGTTTTTAGATTAAATTAATTATGATTATCCATCCACACACTTGTCACACTCTCCCCAAGATACACAAGTAATTGTTATTTTTATTTTATTTTAAAAGTCAATTTCCCTCACATTCTCCAATGTGTTCCTATTTTCTCTCTAAGTTGTACCTTTGTTCCCCAAATTCTCATTTAATGTGTCTCATAACTATATCTTAGTTAAAGTTGGATTATGACTCTTCTTCTAGTTACAATAGTGTTAGCTTGACTCTAGATACCATTCTATGTGTATACAACTATTCTATCATATTTTATTTTTTTCTATTTTAAAAATCTTTTTTAATTATTTTCATGCACATAGCAACATTCTATCCAATCTTTAGATTTTTCTCACTTTTTCCTTAATTTTATTTATCTCTATTATGTTAATTTATGTTAATTTGTTTAATATTTTAATTTCAGTCCCCTAACTAAACTTGGACTTAGGCTTAGTCTTAGAATTAGAATTAGACTTTTATTGAGATTTATAATTAATTGAATTCACTATTTAATTAACTTTTTTCAATCCGACAAGGTCTAATAAATTCAATGTTTTCTAGGCCACGTAGATTTATTGACTCATGTTTTTAATTACGCGACGTGCCCTTCAAGACACACCTCCTTTCTCCAAGGGTGCCACTCTCCTTTGATTTCTTTTGAAATTTTGTACGACCCTTGGATTCAACACTCCACTCGGTCGACCTTGTGAAAGACTAAGGGCTTCTAAGAAATAAGGACTCTGCCTTATTGCGTGCTCCTAAGAATCTTCATGAGCAATTGTCTCAGTCCTCCCTCACGACATCGTGGAACTCTCGAACTAGGTAATTTTTAACCTACCAATTGATCCACATTTGGAGTGTTAGTAGGCTGTGACTAGGACGTTGTCACACCTCTCCCTCAATGTCTGGTTTATGTGCATGGGTCCTTTACTCCTTATGTGAGCCAGATTAGAAAGCATCATCATCCTGCATCTATTGACAAAAACAATATGCATGATCCATATACATATATCATACTATAATCAATCATATTTCACTTCTGCATAAAAATGAAATACTAAAAAAAAAATACAATTGACTCCTTTACTCAATCCAGAGTCCAAGGAAGTCCATTAATTCCATCATCATCCATAATCTTTCATGTGTCATAATCACTCAGGAAAACTCATCAATATCATCTGTCAATACATATATATCAAATAATAATAAGTCACAACACATGGTCATGATCATGTATAATCTATAATCGAAACAAAATCACAATGTACCATAATTGGATCACTTGCACACAAGTGTCCTCAAAGAGTAAGTCAATAAAAGTGTGCTTGGTAGTGTTGGACATGCCGACTACACTGAGAGGGGGGGTGAACAGTGTATGGCTCGTTTTTAAAACATCCCCTTCACAAAAATCCTTAGTTAGCAATCACCATTTACTCATTACTTATTCCTATCATTTATAACCAGTTAAATGTGAACATGTATCAACAACATATATCATCAATAAATCGTCACCATAAGGAACATAAAGAATAAAAGATTTATGTACAATTTTCTTCTTACTATGGACTACAATCCTTGGGTTATTAACAACAACTAAATAGAGTACAACTTTACAAGAGCACCAGCTCTATAATGCAAGACTCAGCTTACACCCTCGGCACCAACTGAGATGATGCAACAATCCTCAACATATATCAATCTATCAATATGAACATGACCCATCGGTAGTGAAACATGCGTAGGTATGCACCCTACCAGTAGTACAGCTCGCGTATGTATGCGGCCATTCTGTCCTACAACCTATGTATCACTTATGAGTTACTTAGGGTTTTCTCTTCAGGATAAACTCAAATCCTCTACAACTTTCAATTGCATTTTCTTCTATCTCTAACTCTCCAATCTGACCGATAACCAATCACAACACATCCAAGCTCTCCAACAACTTACTCATGCTCCTCAACCATACAATATGAATGCTACTCAATCATGTATAAGAAATCAGCATATTATAGCAATCATATCAGTATTGAATCATAAGAGTGTTGCACTCTCCATCAACCAACATAAACCAAATCACAACAACCATACCAAGAATGCCTTGAGCATTCACCACACAACAAGCAAGAGTATCCATCAAGACAACAATGTAACCATACCAGAGTTTCTATGGCAGACCTGAGCCCATAGAAAGCATATCTAGAACCTGCTTCAATCTTCAAGAGCTTGACACTGACTCACACACAAGTCTTCATGAATTCATCCCGCGTATACCTAGAAACTAGGGTTTATGAACTTACGAGATTTTTGTCGTCATGAGCTTAGACTTACCGAAACTTTGATGCATCCATGTGATCTTCCAGAGCTCCTCTCTCTCAGAATAGATCTTCAATGCATGCTCAAGATATGCACCTTTACAAGAGACCCTTTCCTCTTATTTATACTCTCCAAGTAGCTTCCTTAGAAGCATCTTCTAGGTCACTTTGTCCACATTCCTCATTTTAGGGTTAACCATTTTCCATAATTAGAAAGTTATCCATTAGTTTATTATTTAAATAATATTCCTTGACTTTGTCATCTCATTTTATAATTTGAATATCTTTGATTTTGTCGCTTCTCTTTATCATTTAAATAATAATTTCTTCTTTGCAAGCTCTTTGACTTCTTTGACCTTTTGGGGATTCAAGCCTACATATGAGGGTCTTCTAACTTCATAAGGCCATAACTCTCAAATCATGAGGAGTTATGTGACATTCCACATACCACCATAAATGACACGATAAGCACTCTCCATGTAGGATGGTTTCACTGACAAATTCATTGATCTTCATCTCATTATTCCACAAACAAGCATGGGTTCTCTAACCATACTTCTAGGATAACTCAACCACAAAGCGTCTTCCCATGAGGGCTTTCACAATAAGGGGACCACTTTGTAGTTCATCCATTTGTAATCCTTATCAACCATGATAAGACAATAATGAATCATATTTACATCAATCCAATAATGCATCATATATCAAGGAAAACCGCATTGATCCATCTTCATATTTTCATCATGTACCAATGACAACTCATTGATCCATCTTCATCTATGCATCATATCAATGAAAAGTCATTGATCCATATTCATCTATGCATCATGTATCAATGACAACTCATTGATCCATCTTCCATCTTTGCATGCCATCATATGACTATGATTTCGCTTGACATCAATCCATTCACATCAAGGACAATACATATTACATTAGTATGCTATGACATGACATACATCAAACAATAAATCAATCAATCATTTTTCATCAATCAATTACTTGACATCAATCGATCACTTGACATCAATCAATCAAAACTTTGGCATCAATCAAAACATGATCCAACAATCTCCCCCTTTGGCATTAATGGAAATACCAACATTGATGTCAACACCAATCATTGATGTCAACATCTAGACCAACCATTGTTTCTACATCAATAGTCATCAATCACATCAATGTGACTATTTCTCTCCCTTTGACATCAATGGAAAAGGGTCATTATCCCCTTGGGGCTGCTTCCCCTACTTGAACTCCCCTTGGGGTTGCTCCCCTTGTCTGAATTTCTTTGATAATTTCTCCCCTTTTGAACAAGGGAAATCACTCTGATGAAATTCTGAATATATATCACTCATGTTCACCATGTGACCAATGCTCCCCCTAGAATTATGCCCATGTTATTTTTCTCCAAGTATAAGGCCATTTTACCAAGTATGCATCTGATAAATATCTCCTCCTATAATCACGGGAAGATGAATAACTCCCCCTATGGGTATGTCTCCCCCTATCTTCTCTGCAATATGAATAGTATGCTACCACTGCAATATGCTTCTACTGCAAATGCTAATGCTCAAACGAATCATAGATCAACCTCTCTTTCTATGATGATCCTTGGACCTATTCATTCATAAAATGTGTTTCATACCATACATCATGAAGCAAAAGATATGTCAACAATAAAATAGAGAATCATAATAAAAAATATCAACCAGCTATATCCTGTACCAAAATGTGTGCTCACCATGCACAACACCCATGTACATCAATCATGTACATCAACACCATACAATGTGCCACAATATATCATCAAGGGAATGTATCAACCATATACCTCTACCAACTTGTCAACCATGTGCCACAAACAAGTGTCATATTACCAATGATATGCCTCTACCATGAACCGAGTACCACAACCATCAAATGTCTCATGTACCAAAGTATATGTTAATCAAGTAATACCAATGGTGTACTTTTATCGAAGTACTATCATCAAAACATATACCATCTATGAGTGTACCATCATGTACTAAACATGCATCACCACTTGTACCAAACAAGTACACCAGTGATGCACCAATACCAGTCAAGGATGAACCAGAATCAAGATGTGTCCTCATACACGTATTCCAAATACATCACAAAAAAAGCGCCAATCAAATTGCTAGTAGGTGCCTCTACCAATGTACTAGAAGTGCATCAATCATGCATCAATAATAGATCAGGCTATGAATCATCAATGATGTACAACATAATCACTTTATCAACTACATGTCCCATTATGTAGCTCAACCATATGCCAAATTCATGCATCAATATATCCATCAAATATGATTCTAATAATACATCAGATAACATATCAATGAAAATCAAATATGTACCAGCCATGTACCCCAATTGATCAACCTCAATCCTCCATTCACTACAACAAATACTAAGCATCGAACAATACATGTACTAGTAGTGTTATTCAATAGATCAATGACATTTCTAGCTAGGATCATCAAGATATATCACATAACCAAGGTACCATAACTTCATTGTCATAACCAACATTTTTCTTCAACAGAAGATGCCTCAATCCATACTCAAGGGTTAGCTCCATGCATCCAATATAGTCTTTCAATCCTCAACCATATATTACCATCATACATAAAACAAATATGCATGCCAGCATGAAATCATGAGAACCTGCAACAAACCATGTTAGATCATGTAATAAATAATGTCAAATCCTGCAACACAAGTTATCCCATAACATCAAACCCTTGTGCATAGGTATTTTCCCAAGGCTTTACCACATATACGTGGCCTACTACACAGACATCTCGCATATGTACGTGACCTATTCAAGGTTAGACTGCATATGTACACAATTGTTACCATTGTAACATGCGTATTCTTCTGAAGATGACACACTTGAGATTCCCTTAATGATTCCATTATGCTCTAGTTGTTCATTCTTCTTCACCCACTTCTGAAGATGTCCTTATATCTCATAACTTGATCTCTGAGCTTCCATCATTTCAAAAATGTCTCCCTTCCTAACTTCATGTCTTATTCTAGTCATTCTATAAGAAGTCCTCATCGTGGACTTTATTCTTGTGTTCCAACAATCCTTGGATTTGTGACCAAATCCACTACAGTTGTAGCATCTCATGGTGTGACAGTGAACAACAATGTTTCCTACTTGATCACATCTCCAACACCTTATGGTGTTATGAAATACTCCATTATTTCTCCTTGCATAAGATTTGCATTCCAAAGCTTTGTGACCATATTCATTACATAAATCACTTTGACCATGAAAAACACTTTCATACCTTTGCTTTGGTGTCCATCCCTTTTGAGGTGTAAAGATGGCTTCTTGATGTCTTCCTTGCTTTGCTCTTTTGAAATTTTCCTTGCCTTGTGTATATGGTTGACTTGCAACATTGTCTTCATCCTTTCAGAGTGAGGGACTTACCTCATGCTTCTTTGAGGTGCTTGCTTCAACATGTGTAGCTTCTCTCTTGTATCCAAGACCTGATTTATCATTTGGTGATCTTTGATTTTGGAATATCTCATTCAAGATTGTTGAGCTATTCAAGAATTTGTTTGACTTCTCCACTTTCTTTCTAAGATCAACAAATTCAGCTTCTAACTTATGACATGTCTCTTTCTTTTCATTTACTTGATTCTTCAATAGTTCCTCTACCGTTTTGGTTTCTTGAATTTGGGTCTTGATATGGATAATAATTTCAAGAATTTTGCTAATCTCATCATCTACCTTCGTATCTTCTTTTTCATTCTTTAGTCTTGTGATCTCTTCTTCTTTTTCTTCTAATTGAGTATTTTTATTCTTCTCTTGTTCTTTGAGCATTTCCTTTAACTTCAAGATGTGCCTTTGACTCTTCTTAAGAAACTTTTTAGTGTTATCGGAAAGATAGATATAGTCTATATAGTAATGAGCAGATTTGTGTTCATATAGACCACACTCAAATTTATTTTGAAGTTCTGATAGTTCTTCTTCTTTTCTTTCCATGGGATAACTACCATCAAACTCTACACAAACTATTTCTAGGTATTCTTCTTCACTTGTAGAGAAATAGTCAAAATCATCACATTTTGAATTATTGTAATCAAGAGTTTTTGAATATTCTTTACCTTCATTTGAAATGTCTTCAAGATCTTCCTTTTTTCCAACATCATCACATGATTCTTTACCTTCATTTGAAATGTTTTCAATATCTTCCTTTCTGCCAACATCATCACCTTTAGAAATAATGCAATCAAGAATTTTTGGAGATTCTTTACCTTCATTGATATTCATGGAGTTGTCTTCAATATCTTCCTTCTTTCTTTGGTATGTATCCTCTAGCTTTATCCATAGATCCTTGGTGGAAGTGCATTGTCCCATGCTTTCTTTGATAGTACTTGAGATTCCACTAAGAATGGTGTTGAGAGCCAATGCATCATTCTTCTTTCCTTCCCTTTAAGCTTCAAACTTTGACTTATTGTTCAAGGAAACTAATCCACCAATGGTTTCCTTCCAAATACCTGCTTCCATTTTCTTCAAATGCACTCTCATTTCTATTCTCCATGTAGAATAATTTTCTTCATCAAGGATTGGAACTTCATCATCCATTTGTGTGTCCATGGATCTCCTCCAATATTTTTAAGGCTTATAATGAAGGCCCTCTCTCATACCAATTGTTGGACACACCGACTACACTAAGAAGGGGAGGGTGAATAGAGTAGGGATATTTTTCAAAACATCCCCTTCACAAAACTCCTTAGTTACAAATCACCATTTACTCATTACTTATTGTTGTCATTTATAATCAGTTAAATGTGAACATGTATCATCAATATATATCAGCTACATATATCATCAATAAATCATCACCACAAGGAACACAAAGAACACAAAATGTATGTACAATTTTATTTTTATTACGTACTACAATCCTTGGGTTATCAGCAACAACTGAATAGAGTAAAACTCTACAAGAGAACTAGCTCTATAATGCAAGACTCAACTTACACCCTCAACACCAACTGATATGAGGCAAGAATCCTCAACAAATATCAATATGTCAACAGGTACATGACCTTTCGGTAGTGCAACATGTGTATCTGCATGCCCTGTCAGTAGTACAACTCACGTATGTATGCGACCAGTCTGTACTACAACCTATGTATCACTTCTGAGTTACTTAGGGTTTTATCTTCAATATAAACTCAGATCCTCTGCAACCTTCAATCACATTCTATTATGTCTCTCACTATATAATCTGACCCATAACCAATCACAACAAATCCAATCTCTCCAACAACTCACTCCTTCTCCTTAACAATACAATATGAATGCTAATCAATCATGTATAAGAAATAAACATATTATAGCAATCATATCAGTATTGAATCATAAGAGTTTTTCTCTCTCCATCAACCAACACAAACCAAATCACAACAACCATACCAATAATTTCTTAAGCATTCAACACATGACAAGCAAGAGTATCCATCAAGACAACAATGTAACCATACCAGAGCTTCTATGGAAGATCTGAGCCCATCGAAAGAATATCTAGAACCTTCTTCAGTCTTCAAGAGACTGGCACCAACTCACACACAATTCATCATGACTTAATCCATTGTACATGCTCTATCCTCATTCCTCCCACATATGTACGCACCCTGACTCATTGCAGCCTGCGTATACCTCATAAGCTAGGGTTTCTGAACTTTCAAGTTTTTTGTCATCATGATATCAGACTTACTGAAACTTTGATGCATCCATGAGATTCTCCAGATATCCTCTCTCTCAGAATATATATTCAAGAGATGCTCAAGAGATGCACCTTCACAAGAGACCCTTTCCTCTTATTTATACTCTCTAAGTAGCTTCCTTAGAAGCATCTTCTAGGTCACTTTGCCGACATTCTGCTTTTTAGGGTTAACCATTTTCCATAATTAGAAAGTTCTCCATTACTTTATTATTTAAATAATCTTTCTTGACTTTGTCATCTCATTTTACTATTTAAATAGTCCTCTTTGATTTTGTCACTTCTCTTTATCATTTAAATAATAATATCTTCTTTTCAAGATCTTTGACTCCTTTGACCTTTTGGGGCTTCAAGCCTACATATGAGAGTCCCCCAACTTCATAAGTCCATAACTCTCAAACGGTGAGGATTTATGTGATGTTCCACATACCACCAGAAATGACATGACAAGAACTATCCATCTAGGATGGTTTCACTAAAACTTTCAGTGATCTTCATCTCATTATTCCACAAACAAGCATGGGTTCTCTAACCATACTTCTAGGATAACTCAACCGCAAAGCATCTTCCCATGAGGGATTTCACCATAAGGGGACCAATTTGGAGTTCATCCATTTGTACTCCTTATCAAACATGATAATACAATAATGAATCATATTTATATAAATCCAATAATGCATCATATATCAAAGAAAACCGCATCGATCCATATTCATCTTTGCATCATGCATCGATGCCAACTCATTTATCCATATTCATCTATGCATTATATGAATGAAAAATCATTGATCCATCTTCATATATGCATCATGTATGAATGACAACTCATTGATCCATATTTCATCCATGCATGACATCATATGACTATCATTCCACTTGACATCAATCCATTCGCATCAAGGAGAATACATATTACATTAGTATGCTATGACAAAACATACATCAATCAATCAATCAATCAATCCTTTTTCATCAATGAATTACTTGACATATATACTTTGACATCAATCAATCACTTGACATCAATCATTTGACATCAATCAATCAAACCTTTGGCATCAATGACAACATGATCCAACAGGTAGAGCGGGATGTTACAATATCCCAAGAGAATTTTTTTTTTTATTTACGGGTGGATTCAAGTCAAGTATGATCTTGATATTTGCCATGTCGACTTTTAATTCATCTTTTCATACCACATTTTCTAATAGGATTCCAATTGGTGTGGAAAAAATTCACTTCTTAATGTTAATGGCTAGATCGATTTGTTTGCATTGTTCAAGCATCAGTCAAAGCTAGTGTCTATGGTTTTTAAATAAGTTGTATATTATCTAGTCGTCGAAGTAAACAACTATTGTTATATATATATATATATATATATATATATATATATATATATATATATATATATTCTTGGAATGTTTCAACCACTATTCTTGAGAAAACTGCCAGGGAATTCTCCAGTCCAAATGGCATAACTCTATACGAAAAAGAGCCAAATTCTGAGACAAATTTGTTTTTTGGTTGATCCTATTTGGATATTGGTACCCGATCATATATAGAGAAGCCATATTTAAACGAATAAAATTTGTGGCCCGTGAATTCATTAATTATTTCATCGACGAAGGGGGTGGGGAAAGGGTCTATCACTGTCAATTTATTAAGCCCTCTAAAATCGACACAAATTTGTAGTTTCTTGGGGTCATGATTTTTTGGTTGTAC
>WSFP011394587.1:0-27525 GCA_009831015.1 Picea engelmannii
GAGTTCAAAAGAAAAGGTTAAAGACTTCAATCAATGATTCACCACTATCCTGAACAAGTTTCAACCCAAAGCTAAACCCACTCAGGAGTTGCAAATCGAAGTATACGCTAATGCTCTATTCTATTTCCATGTTTGCAAAAAGGGATGCCAAGCATACCCTAGATGAAAGCCAAAACAATTGAATTCCAAATGAAGGGATGTAAGGAGGGCCATGTATCACTAGTTAAGAAGGAATCTCAACCTCCACCCAGAAGAGGACTCTTGTTGAATTTCAAGGAAGCCAAAACAATTGAATTCCAAATGAAGGGATGTAAGGAGGGCCAGGTATCACTAGTTAAGAAGGAATCTCAACCTCCACCCAGGAGAGGACTCTTGTTGACTAGACCCCCATGGAAACAAATAGAACAAGGTCTCGAAAAGGGAAGTGGAGACATAGAAGACCTACAATGGATGATAAATAAGTTGTCAAATGAAATCGTTGACATGAAGAGAAGTGTAGGGGAAGAAAACCAAGGCCAAAGGCCCTATAAAACCCTTTTTAAAATAAACCCACCATTCAAATTAATTGAACCTCCCCCAACCAACTTAAACATCGACTTGGGCAATGTAGCATCCAACTCTTTTTGTACCTATCATCCAATTATGAAAGAGACTGCCCACAATGGGTGCATGCCATGAATTTGATGGCCAATTGGTTTCTAGATGAAGTTTCCCTTACCGAACAATCAAGCGGCTCAATGATGAATATTTCTGATCAGGAGGAATTTGACCCACCAGAAGAAACGACCATGTTGTTGTGGGATCCTGACTTACCAATGCCTTTCGATGATATATTTGAGGTTCATGAACCACCCGCTGAGGTTTTGGTTGTGCAAACGTGAAGTAGGGGTCAGTCGATCTCGAATGACCTTACCATTTCCCAAACCTTGAGAGGAAAACAAACCGCCAATCACCTGAAAACACCTTTTGTCTCCCAAAAAAATCCTATAAACATCCATACATGAGAATCACCCAAGCTAGACTACAACATAGTAGAAGATTTAAAAAGATTGAAGGCAAACGTATCAGTCATGGATATGTGTAGAATCCCCCAACAAAAGGATTTTCTGCTACAAGCCTTGAAGTCAGTAGAAACCCCTATAACAAGCATTGACCAAGGGGAAAACCCAACTCCCAGAGACCTAAAAAATAAACCAAATGTGAATGCTTGCTCTGTAGATAAAAAAGGAAAGCCTTTTGTCCCACTGTTCTTCTTAACGTTTGAAGTCTTCAACAAAAACCTCCATAATTGTTTAGTTGACTCAAGGGAATTCTCTAATGTCATGCCATTATCTATCTATAAGAAATTAAATGCAGTCCCTCTCAAAAGTGATAAACGTGTTATACAACTAGACATAACTCAGGTGAAATTAATTGGAGAACTCAAGGATGTCATGATCAGAATGGCCACAGACCCAAAATTTGCTCAAGTAATTGACATCATTGTAGTAGATATACCAGAAGCTTATGGATTTCTACTTAGCCGAGATTGGTCCGAGAAGTTGAATGGATACTTTAGCATGGAATGGGCTTACCTCTGGTTTCCATTAAAGGTATACACAAACATGATTAGTATCATTAGGGAAAGGTATCTCAAACATACTGTTACTGATTTAGAATCACTCAATGAACCCTCGTTGGCAGATTTCCCCGTGCTAGGCAATTACTCCTGCGATTATGATTTCAGAAATTTCTCCACTCTCTCATCTAATGTACCTCTTACTCAAAACTTCGAAATGAACTTTCAAGTAAATCTACTGGTAACTGTGGAAGGAACCCTCTTCTGTCAAGAACCTCTGTTGGAAACCACAAAGAAAATAGGTGGAGAGGAGGAAGTTAGTAGGCAAGGAGAAGCTAATGATTTTCGCTCACAAGTTTGGACCTTGTACTTTGATGGGTCTAAATTGCAAGAAGGGTCAGGAGTGGGATGTATCCTCATTGATTCGAAGGGGAAACAAAATTTCCTATCCTGCAGACTAGAATTTGAATGCACTAATAATACTGTCGATTATGAAGCTTTAGTGCAAGGACTACAGAAATCCATAGACTTAAACGTTAAAGGGCTAAAAATTTTCGGGGACTATGAAATTATTGTTAGGCAAGTAAAGAATACTATACATTGCAAATCTTCCCACCTGAGAAATTACCAACAAGAAGTGCACAAACTAATAGAACATTTTGAGGCCTTCAATATAACAATGATTCCCGGGACAAAGAATACTATTGTTGATTCCCTGGCTATTGCTACCTCGAGGCTATCCCGTTTAGAAGACTATGAAGCCTCACGGTTCACTGTGGAATTGCTCTACAAACCATCAGTGCCCAACAATATTTTTAATTGGAAGGTCTTTGAAGGAGATGAAGAGATCATAAACTTCTTAACCAATCAGGAAAATTTTAAAGAACTGGGTATTGACAATGAATTTTTCCAAGATAAACTAGTATAATCCAACCCACATGAACAAAGAGGTGAAACATATCACTCTAGTAGCAAACCAAATATTCACACGATACCGAAAGGAGTAGCCAATTTGGAGAATCTCTTTGAATTAAGGGAAAGATTTAAAGGGTCAACAAACACAAAGACATGAAGCTTCTGTCCCATGTACGAGACTATAAATATAGGAACCCTGAAAAACCATAAGAATATAAACCTAGGCAAGACAGTGTCTAAAGAAGAAAGGAAAGCCTATCTCAATTTTTTTAGAGAATATCAAGATTTTTTTGCATGGTCCTACCGTGATATGAAAACTTATGACACTCGCATTATCCAGAGGGTTAATTAATGTAGGGGAAACCTTCTAGAGGGCCATGGATGTGGATTTTCAAAGACTAATCAACAAGTGTGTAGTAGTTTATTTGGACGACGTGGCTGTGTATTCAAAGAATAGAGAAGATCACATCCAACATCTAACCCATATTTTCGAAAGGTGTAGAAAATACAATATATCTTTAAACCCTAAGAAAACTATCTTTGGTGTCGAGGAAGAGAAATTACTAGGTCATATTATATCTCAAGAAGGAACTCACAAAGATTCCGAACGAATTGAGGCAATAGCTCAACTTCCCTTACCCCACAACAAAAAGGCTATGCAATCCTTCTTTGGGAAAATCAACTTTGTGAGGAAGTTCACCCCCAATTTCACTGAAACTATCAAAACCTTACAAAAAATGATCCACAAAGACGTTGAATTTAATGGGATGACGAACGAAAAAGTACTTTCAGCAACATTAAGACTGCAATATCTCAAGCTCCAATGTTGCGAAGTCCCGACTTTGGCAAAGATTTTTTCCTCTATACTTTTGCCTCTGACCAATCTTTAGTTGCAATATTGACTTATAAGGATGATGAAAACAATGAGTCATCGGTCTCATTTATGAGCACTAATATCCAATGGGCCAAACTAAATTACCCTGCTATAGACAAACATGCTTATGTGGTGTACAGAGCAGTAAAACATTTCAGATCTTACATCCTGAAAAATCACACCAAAGTCATTGTGCCTCATCCTGCAGTCTGATCCCTATTCACTCAACAGGAGATGGAGGAGAGAAGAGGAAACTGGATGGAAGTGGTCCAATAGTTTGATCTAGATATAAAACCTGCCAAACTGGTTAAGGGACATGGATTGTGTAAACTGGCCGATGAAGCCCAAGACCAAGTAAATGAAGACTCTAGGTGGGAGAATGAAATGGCATTATGGTGTAGTGAAGATTTATATGTTCCCCCAGGGCAAGAGTCATGGTATGGGAAACTAACTTATCTCCTTCATCATGGGACTTGCCCATAAAACCTAAACCCTAAGGAAAGGAGAGCTCTCAGACTAAAATTGACACAATATCGCTTGATAAATTCAGTGCTCTTCCGTGTGAATTATGATGGGGTACTTTTGAGATGTCTTGAACGTGAAGACGTAGACAAGGTTCTAAAGAAGCTCCACAATGGTCCTGCAGCTGGACACTTTGCTGGGAATACCACTGCTCACAAGATACTAAGAGCTGGCTATTACTAGCCTACTCTGTTTAGGGATGCTCATACATATGCTAGAAACTGTAAAACTTGTCAAATAAGTGCAAGTAGGGAAAAGAGAGCAGTTGTCCCACTCCAACCAGTGGCCATATCCAGGCCATTCGAGCAATGGGGGTTAGACATCATAGGGGAAATTACACCGAGTTCTTCAAAACAACATAGATACATACTGACTGCTATGGACCATTTCACGAAATGGGAAGAGGCCATCCCTCTGACTCACGTAAACGGAAAGGTGGTAATCCAATTCATAGAAAAACAACTAATTACAAGGTTCGTTATGCCTTATGTTGTTGTTTTTTACAATGCCACATACTTTTCTTCCACCCTATTAACAAAGTTTTCTCTAGACAAATAAATCATAATCAAATACTCTGGAAATTACTACCCAGAGGGGAATGGAGTGGCAGAATCAAGCAATAATAACCTAGTGAGGATATTGAAGAAAACAATTGCAGACAATCAGAGGAATTGGCATAGTTCACTTCATAATGCCTTATGGGATGATAGAGTAACACCCAAGCAAGCTATAGGGAACTCCCCATACTTTCTGGTATATGGAAAAGAAACCATTCTCCCGAACGAGCTATATATTCCCTCTCTTCAGCATGCTCAGGGTTTTAGAGGACAACCCTCATCAGTTATTCAACAAAGGATTGATACCCTCCTCATGCTGGAAGAAAAATGAGAGAAAGAAAAATCAAAGTTCGTCGCTCATCAACAGATAGTTAAAAGTTGGTTTGACAAGCATAAGGCTAGATAGAAGAATTTTGAAGTAGGAGACTTAGTCCTGAAATGGGATAGGGAAAATGAACCGAAGGGAAAACATTCAAAGTTTCATAATCTATGGCTCGAACATTTCCAGGTAGCCGATAAACTTGGAGCATGCATGTATTGGTTGCAAAATCCGAGGGGTGGATTTGACACCCTCCCGGTGAATGGCCAAGACCTAAAACAATATTTCTATCAAAAATATATATGTGTGTGCGTTTTCATGCTATTTTATTTTGTAGGTGTTAAGTAGGCTGATAATAGAGTCCTTTATTTGTGTTTTTCTTTTGTGTGGTATTTTTGTGCAATAAAGTTGTGTTCCACAAGGCATTGGTTGACCTTAGTCAATACAGTGTAGCAAACTCTGTTCCCGACTCATGTTTACATGAAACACAAGAAATGTTGGGCAAACTGAGGTTCTCTTAAAATAGTTATCTAATATTTTTGAATAAACAACCTTGGAAAATGATGAAGTGTCAACCTGGTGGTCTAGTAAAACCTGAAGGGATAGATGGTAAGTTAGAAAGGACCACATGTACCTCAAGACAAAGCTAGGAAAAATTTCACCTTAACTGTCTCATCTTACATATAACAAATGTCGTCCTCTCCCACTCACTCAGGGAATCTCTGCCAAAATTAAATCAATTATATCAAATGAGCATGAAGTAAGAGAGGGTATGCAAATATCTCTGCCGGGGCTATGGACATTCACTGGCAGCGGAGCAAGGTCTGTGACTCCGCCGGGACTATGGACGCTCACTGGTAGCAGAGCAACACCGCAACAAGTGAACGATGATAAATAAAGGGCCTGGTGCCAGTGAATGCTTTACTCGACTCTGGTCAAAAAGGGGTGTGGGTCATGGTTAAAAGGAATGAAGGTGGAATAAAGGTTGAAACCCCACAGGCAGGTCCGGATTCACGAACTAGGGGAATTTCAAATGCAAAGATAGAAGAGACTCTGATAAAAAAAAAACCAATTAAGTTCTTAACCAGCTTCTGCATCAGCTAAGTCCTAGGAAGGAACATATATTCTACTTTCGCCCATTAAGTCGCTATTTGTTGAGCGCTCAACACACCCTAAAATCCTTATGAAATTTTATCACTTTTTGGGTACCACTTGTTTCTTTTACGGTCTAAGTTGATTTCACTTTAGGGAATGGTTTATCTTTATTTTGTTTTCATGACTCTTATCAATCAAGTCAGTTTTGTTTGAACTTATGAAACCTCATGTCTAAAGGAACTTGACATCCAAACTAAGAATCTGCAACTAATATTGCACCTAACATGCTTGTTGAGATTCAACAAGAAGATCCTAGTGAAAATTATGCACCTACACTAGGATGGAGCCTCAGGCTATTTTTAGGTGGAAGTCTATTTTTAGATGATGAGCAAATTCTATTTATAGATGATGTCTATTTATAGCTGGTGAGCAAATTCTATTTATAGATGTATGTTGACTATTATTATCCGTTAATAATAGTTGGACAATAAATATTAATCTATTCTCAATGAGCACTTGGAAATAGTTAACTGAAGTGGCAAATCAATTAGCTATATGAAATTCGAGTTCAAAGGCTGGTTGGTGGAACATGCAAGTTGAATTAGTTGTAACTGAGTGATTCGAAGTTGTAACAGAGTTGGATGTGTAGTTATGTGAGTTGTAAAGTAGTTTAACTTAGTTAAGTGAGTTAATATCAGTTGTACTAGTTGTAACTGAACATAAACTAGTGAGAGATCAGTGAATTAATTATTAATTAATTCACAATCAGTGATCTCACACGCAACTGAAGATTTACCACTATTAACTACATGCATGTCAGATCCAATGGAGACCCAATTGAGATAACATGTGAAAGCGACAGTTTGACTATCAGTTGTGACATTAGTGGGTGCACTCATGCAACGACACACACATTAGATGTGCCCATGAGGATTTTGCAACCTAGGCAAGAGGATTCAATTCATTGTAGGTATTTCCATCAACAGGGATTGCGTAGAGGAGGCAGGTTGTCTGAAAGCAGTAAATTGGCACATGAATTTGCCAATTTTTGTATTACAGTGCGAGACGATTGTATATTGTACTTAGATCTCTTAGATTAGATTTTTGTATGATATTGTTTCATGATCCATGATATATACATAATATATGATAGTGGGGTTTTTAGCTTTATGCTTTTCCGGTAAAACATCTGTGTTATGTGTGATTGATATTTCTTCTTGATATTGCAATTGGCGATCGTGTTTTAAATTCCACAGGAAATTGTAGAAGTGATTATGTATTTAACAATGACATATAATTGTTAGATCAGGAGAATCTAGGCAATACATAATTTTTATTGAAATTTCTACATGGTATCAAAGCACAGGAAATTGCAGAAGTTGAGTTTGTGACTAGATAGAATTTGAATTTGCAAAAAGACTTTCTTGGTGCTACAACTGATTCAAGATTGAAATGGCTTTCAATGGCTTGAGGTTAGAGTATGCACTCGAGGTAAGCTCGAACTACATTGCTTGGAAGGACAGGATGGAGGCAATACTCAAAGACAATGGTTTGAATGAATTCATTGACAAAGATGTTCCTAAGCCAGATGCTGCAGACGCTGCAAATCTTGATTCATGGAAAAAGAAAGTGGCAAAGGCGAGGAGGATCCTATTGGAGGGAGTACGAGACCACATTGTCTCAAACCTCCATGGGAAAACCACACCATATGCAATGTGGAAGGCTTTGACAGATCTATTCCAAAACAACAACGACCATAGGAAATTGGCATTCAAAGATAAACTCAGGAAGATACAGATGGAGAAGGGCAACTCCATTCCAAAATATCTCACAAAGTTTCTCCAATGTCGGGATGAGCTGGGGAGCGTGGGAATAACAGTCGTTGATGATGATTTGGTGAGCTTGGTGCTCCTAGGACTTCCTAAGAGTTGGCACAATTATCAAGACTCTGTCAATGAAAGGGAAACATTTCCAGTTTGGGAACGACTATGGTCAGATCTAGTGCAGGAGGAGTTCAGGCAGAACACCAAAGATGGCTCTTCATCAAAGCAAGATGATGAAGAGGATTGTCCTTTCGCTACCAAGGAAAGGAAAGGGAAGGGGAAGAAATTCCATTCAAAATCCGAGTCTAAAGTCAAGAAGTTGGATTTGTCCAAAGTGAAGTGTTTTCACTGTCATGAACATGGGCATCTCGCTACTAACTGTCCACAGAAGAAGAAGAACAAGAAGGTTGTTGGAGCTACAGCTGGTGAGGTCCTTACCTCACAATTTGAACTTGAATTCTACTTGATTGCATGCATGGCATAAAGTGCATTGGGATCGATGTGGTATTTGGATAGTGGCGCTTGCTTCCACATGACGAGAGTTAAGGAGCTTTTCAGTGACTTGGAGGAGAAAGATCTCAAAATGCATGATACAATGGATGATACAATGCGACGAAGGATGATACAATGCAACTGGGATTGGTACCATTACCTTTCAGAGGGAGTCAGGTAAACAATTTCAATTGAAATATGTTATGCATGTTCCAGGTCTGAAGAAAAACTTGGTCTTAGTCACAATGTTGGAGGACAGAGGCTATGACGTTTTTTTCAGCAATGGAAAAGATTTCCTGCGACATAAAACAATGGGTCAAGTCAATAGGATAGGGATTCAAGTTAAGAATCTCTACAAGCTGGAGGTAGATGGATGCACTGCCATGATGGGCAAGGCAAAAAAAGTTGTGAGCCGGGATGAGGGTGAATTATGGCACAGGCGATTGGGCCATCTTCATCATGGAGCCTTGAAAATCATGCAACAAATATCTACTGGACTTCCAATGGGAACACTTTCTGAGTTAAATCAATGCAAGGGTTGCACCATGGGGAAGTATGTAAATTCCACCTTTCATGAAAAGGATAATCGTGCTTCGGTGATTCTGGAGGTAGTTCACACAAACGTGTGTGGACCATTCTCAGTTGCTTCAACAACAAAACATAAGTATTATGTTATTTTTGTTGATGACTTTTCTCGTAAATGCTGGATCTTCTTCATGCAGATGAAGGATCAAACATTCTCAAAGTTCCATGAGTTTAAAGCATTGGTGGAGAAAGAGTCGGGGAAGCAAGTGAATGCTCTGAGGAGCGATAATGGTGGAGAATACATCTCTAATGAATTCAAAGACTTCTGCAGCAAAGAAGGAATTCGAAGAGAACTCATAGCGCCTCACAACCCACAACAAAATGGGGCTGCGAAGAGGAAGAACAGAACAATCATGGGTGCAACATGAGCGATGTTGCATGATCAGGGCCTACCAATGCATTTTTGGGTGGAAGCATGCAATACTACAGTTTATGTGCAAAACCGTTGTCCTCATAGAGTACTTGGAATGAGTACACCTGAAGAAGCTTTCACTGGTAAAAAACCTGATGTTTCAAACTTTAAGATTTTTGTCTCATTTGTTTATGTGCATGTGACCAAGGATGCCAAGAAGAAGATGGAATCGACTGCTGAAGTTGGGATTTTTGTGGGGTACATAGAAACACCCCATAATTATCATGTGTATTTTCCAAACAATAGAATGACTGTTGTGCAATGGGATATAAAATTTGATGACGGGAAAGCCATGTGGTTGTCCCTTGAGAGGGAGTTGGACTTGCATGCAGAGGAGGAACTGTTGGTTCCCAAAGATGAGTCTCAAGATGTGGATCAACCACATGAGGAGGTTCATGGAGTGGAGGAAGCCACTCATGGAAAATGATCCATCATAAATGGTATAAAGCGCACCACAGAATCTAATAAATTGAGACTAGATGCTACACAGAATGTAGGAGCCCCTACTTCACAGCGCAGACAGAGACAATCTCCTAATCGATTTACTGGATACATGGATCTCATGAGAAAATGTATTGTTACTAAACCATATTCCTTTCAGGAAGCAGTGCAGGATCCCACATGGGTAGATGCAATGGTGGAGGAGTATGAATCCATTGTCAAAAGCAATGCTTGGGAAATTGTTCCAAGGCCAGTTGATAAATCAGTGGTAGGTTCAAGATGGATCTACAAGGTAAATCAAGCTGTTGATGGGAGTGTTGAGAAATACAAGTCCAGATTTGTGGCCCAGGGTTTCTCAAAGATCGAGGGGATAGATAATGAATAAACCTTTGCACCCGTCACACGATATTCTTCCATAAGGACCATCCTTGCTCTCTCAACGCAGATGGGCCGGTGCATTCATCAGATGGATGTAAAAACTATGTTTCTCAATGGGATCATTGAGGAATAAGTGTACATAGAGTAGCCTGAAGGATTTGAGATCTTCAACAACAATTCACATGTGTGCCAACTCAATAGAGCGTTGTACGGGCTGAAGCAAGCACCATGTGCTTGGTACACTCAGATAGACAACTATTTCATTGGATTGGGCTTCACCAAAAGTGAAGTGGATGCAAACCTATACCAAATTGTGGTGGAGGGTAAGATTTTAATCATTGTTCTTTATGTTGATGATTTAATACTGACTGGTGATGAGGAACTGACACACTCATGCAAGGAGGATCTTGCAAAGGAGTTCGAGATGAAGGATATGAGCCTCCTTCATTATTTCCTTGGATTGGAAATATGGCAATGAGATGGTGAACTTTTTTTGTCTCAAGGAAAGTATGCAAGGGAGATACTGGGTAAGTTTCACATGGAGGGCTGGAAACCCATGGATACTCCTCTTCCAGGAAACTGGAAGAAAGAGGATGCTACTTTTGGAGAAGTAGTGGATGCTACTATCTATTGACAATTAGTGGGTTCACTAATGTATCTAGTGAACACGAGACCAAACATTTGTTATGAGGTTAACTAGCTAAGGCAAGTGATGGTTAAGCCTACCAAGCTCTTTTGGAAGGCAGGTAAGCATGTCTTGAGATACCTGAGGGGAACATCTGAGTATCACTTATGGTACAGACAGATGGATGAGGTGAAGTTGCATGGCTTCACGGATGCAGATTGGGTGGGCAGCCCAATGGACAAAAAGAGCACATCTGCCAAAATTAATTAATTCAAGTCTCTCAGTACTTATACAATTTGATAAAAAACAACTGAAACTGAAACTTTTCAACTTCTATAACAGTTTTGACTGATAGTTTCGGTATATGAAATGATTTACAATAATTAGCAAAAAGAAAAAGTTTCAAAATCATGAACAATTTCTCTGACTGTCCGACTTCCTCCATGCCATCTGTCTCACTCTGTTCTTTTGCTGGATCTGCAAAAATAGTGACACCTATAGATCATCTGTTGGTTCCGGAGACGTTGCACTTTGTCTTACCCAACCGCACTATTTCTTTCCATTGTGGATCAAAGGGGATTTTGTAATCCATCATCTCTTTAATCATAATTTCCAAGTCAATGCATGTAACATAGGACATGGTTGTCATTCTGACCTTCATTGTTTTAAACTTGTTTAGATTTTTTCAAAAGCGTCTTTAAACTCATGTATTTTGTGCTCCATTTACATAGATTTGTTCTGGACCGATCTAGTAAGTTGTGCTTGGCAATGATCCTCCTGGTTGAAATGATCAATGCGGTCCTGTCTTTCACACCAATGGTTTGAAGTTCAATAGTTGGTACAACATTCAGTAAATCAATAGCATTTTGGGCCCACTCCGAGGGCTTATTTGCTAATATTTCATCTACAACAACACATCTATTCCGAGCTGTAGCAACCATGTTATCTTTGTCGTTGATAAAATTTAGATAAACCCTGAATTTAGCAATCTCTACAACAATAGCGTACCATATTACATGTTTGGCTCCCTGCAATAACAACTTTCCCTTTAACCTGGTTTTTAGCTTGCTCACTCTCTCTTGCAAATCTTGATTTTCTCTATGGAGTTGAGCCATCTTTTCATCTCTTACTTCAAATTTTCCATGTTCTCTTTGAGACTCTTGATCTCACCTATTTTTAAGCTCACCTGGGACATAGCTTGGACTAACCCCTCAATGCTTGATCTGGCGTCTGTATTAGCAAGTATAATGACTGCCATGTCTGATGTCGCTGCCTGCGCTAGTGACCAATACTCCTTCTCTTTCTCCAATTGCAACAATTTAGCCTTGTAATTGAGTGCCTCTTGTCTGAATGTTTCTTTCTCATGTTCCAATGCAGTCAATTCTGCTGTCTGTGGATGATTTGTAGGTGACATCTTCAACCTTTCCTTTAGACTTTGGATCATCTTATCCTTTTCATCCAAAGAATCTTTCAACCCCTGGAGACCTTCAGACTCTAGCCTTTTGACCTGTGTCATCCAGGCTTTGCTGGGCACTTTTTCTTGTTTCAGTTGTCCATCTAGTTTTGATGCATATTTTGTTAATCTTGCAACTTTTAGAGCCAAGCTCAGATAATCAGAATATAACATGTCATTGACATTCCTATGAAATTTTACTTTGTCAGGGGCAACAATGTTTTCATAGTGCATTTTGATCTTGGATACCTTATCATCATCAACTAATGCAATGTTAAATGTCTTTTTCTCCACATCCTTGACTGAGAGTAAGGAAGTCTTATGCTGAGAAGTCCTTTCTACTTCAGCTAAAAGGTCTCTAATTTCACTGTTTGCCATACTTCCCTTCACAACGTACTGATTCATTAAATCTTCCTTGGACTGCTACACTACCCCAAGTGTTTGGCTAAATATGTGTATCCTGTTGCTGAAAACCTTTGTGCTGCTTTCATTTTGTGGCTCGCTTTCTGTACTGGTTTCTTCATTCTTAGCCATAGCCTCTACCATATCCATGCATGTTTTCCCTTTGAGTTATTCCTCTTCCAGGTCAACTACTTGAGATGATGATGTGATTTTCATTCTCTTGAAACTGTCTTGCTGGCTACTAGAACCTAATGCTTCTGAACTATTCCTCTTATTGTAGACGCTCATTTTAGGAGCTTTGAAAATCAACCTAGGGGAAGGTTTCTGTGCCGAGCTCTGTTGAGAAGATGGTTTTGTTTGTTTTGTTTGATCATGCTGCATGGTGAGCTCCATCTCTACAAAAGTCTCTAGATTAGCCAACTTACCAAATCCTTCGACATGTTCTTGTTCATAGGGACCTTGTCTACTTGCCAATCTTCTCTTGGATATGATTTGATGTGGATCATATCTTCTCCATTGTAACTGCGTGAAACCAAATTCACTGAGCTTGGATTGAATCTGGGGAAAACAAGACTTATTCTTCACCACAAAGGGACCTACCATGAAAGGAAATTTCAGATTAGAAGCCTTGTGTGCTTTAAAAAAATGCTCAGTCTCTGAGATAATTCTTTGTCTTATGAACTCCAAAGCAAAGATCCTGGGAGTCAAAAACACTGGTAAAATATGAGGTCCTTCCTGGTATCCATATACCCAAATCACAGTGGATTGTGTAAACAACACCCAGTCTCCTATCATACTCTCTGGATTTGGCTGTAATGAGATTTTCATTTCTTTCAGAACCCTTGGCATATCTAAACCAAAAATGAGACTATATACCCTTGGCATATCTAAACAAAAAATGAGACTATATACCCTAGACATAATCTTGTTGATGAAGATGAGCATGGCGATCCTTTTACATTCGGTCAAAATAAATGCAGTCTCAGGAAATTCGATTTTGTTGGATTTCAGAAACATTTTCAGCAAGTGAGTGTAGTATCTGAAGTGTGCCAATGAGCTGAAGTTAACCAGTTGTTGATGTATATTCTCTGCAATAAATTTTTCAAAACTGACACAAACTGATCGACCAGACAGAAAGAAAATCAATAGGAAACCTAACATGACCTCTATCACAAACTTGTCATTGTCTAACCCTAAAATTTGACTTAGCAGAGAACAAGCCCACTAGACTTCGATGATCATGACACTTACACTGACAGGTAATGATAGACTCTCTGCATGATGCTCAATCTTGAATATGGTTTGTAGAAATAAGGTTTTAACTTCGGGCAAACATTCTCTATAAATCATGATCGTTCTATATTCCTCGAAGGGCTCTGACACTGTGGGGGAGGCATCTGGTATATTGAGAGTGTGCCAGAGTGATGGACTGTCTACTTTACATAGAACTTCTGACCCTAATTTATTTAAAATGACTCTTTCTCCCTGGGAATGCCACTTTGCATACCAACTTATAAATTTGGGAAATGGAAAGACCATTTCTACGACGTAAGGGGTGATGGAGGCTTGAGCCGCTTCGAGGAAAGGTATGCATGTTCTGACATTGTTCAACAAATTCGATCTAGACACATAAACAAGTGAGACCGTTATCTCTATGTCAAAAACATCAAAATATCTGTCAATTAAGGCTTCCTCCCTGGAGGAGATATCTTGTTCATTCACGAATAAAACAACAGGATTGGCAGCCATGGTGAAGAATACCTGTCAAGTGGCGAAAAAATGAGTTTGGTTTGATTCTGAGCTTTAAAATTTGAATGGAAGCTCTACACCAAATTTTTGAACGTTTGGATGCTTAAAATTATCATAGAATAATGTCGGGGGTTTCTCCTTTTATAGGTATCTATTGACATCAGGGGTTGGAGAAAATGGTTTCCGACGGACTGCTTTTCGCCCCGATGTGCCTCTGAGGGTGCCACACATCCATGATTTAAACCACGACAATTTTCCTTGGCCTGCCTTCTATCGATTAATCCTCATGCTACTCCAATCACCGATATAAGTTTCAACCGTTGATCTGGGCTGCTTTAGGATCTACGGTCCACATTTACCCAGTGGATTTGGTATCAGAGGTTGGAGGAAGTGGTTTTAGTCAGACTACTTTTTCCCTCGATGTATCTCTACGGGTGCCACATGTCCCATAATGAATCCGTGATGGTTTTCCCCAGTCCGCCCCCGATTTCTTAATCTCCATGCTAGTTAAATCTCCAATATGCACCTCAACCGTTGATCTAGGCCACTTTCAGGATCAATGGTCTACCGAGTCTTACTCTTCACATCTTTGCTATTTTATCCATACGTTTGTAGATATAGCCGAGTCCTCTAATTTGTCATATCTTCATGGCGATATAATCCTTCACTAAAATTTGGAAGCTCAGATACCATCTGGAAATTATTGTGGTGATAACACAACCCATTTTCCTAAATTTTCTATTGGTGTATGAACCTTCCCATTTCTGATTAAGTGTTCCCAAAGACAATCATTCAATGCATGTAAGAGGGTGGGTGTGAGTGGTCACCTCCCAAATTTATTAGGAACATGAGGGTTGAGTACAATCAACTTGGGGAAGAGTGTGAATCAAGAAAGGAAAGCCAAAGAGAGGAAATTCATATGGGTTGGGGGAGAGCAATTTTACACATTGAGTTTTTGTGCATGAGGAGCAACTAGAGAGAAAGAAGGAGAGCTTGGAACTGGTGCAACCATGAAGGGAGAATTCTAGAGAAAGCTAGAGTGTATTGGAGCATATTTGGAGATGGAAATTTAAGAACCAGGTTGTCAGGACTGAAGAGTGAACTCCTGTGTGAGTTGCACTAAAAAAACAAGTGTTTGTTGTTGGTTTATGGGTAGTTTTCCTAGTAGTAAGTTCCCTTGAGTTCTCAGCTGAGATATTCCTAGATTACATGCGCCAGAGAATCCCTGATAAACGAATGGGACACCCGAGGGACTAAGATCATTGAATGGGTACATTCCTTGGGTTGGGTAGGTCAAGAGGAGGAGAGTTGGTGGAAAATCAAGATAATTATAGGAAGACATCAGTGGGTTGTGAGTTTTATGAGTTGTGAGTGTATTGTGAGAGACCACCCTCTTTTGTGGATTACTAGACTCAACTCAAGGGTTACTGGATGTTAATATTTGGAACAATCAGTCTATGGTTGGGTGGAGCATCCGTCCCAAGCAGTTGGTTGCACAACTCTTGTTTAAAGATAAGTGTTTTATCTTGTTGTTGTGTTATTTACATGTGTTATTGTTATACATGAACTCTATATAAATGAGAATGATGTATATGTTGTTGTAATGAGTTGTTTAGTGCATTTCATGTTGATTATTAGCATGTTGTATATGCTTCTATTTTATGGTTGTAGACATTAGCTAAATCTGTTTTAATTCGTAGCTGAAAGCTACAAGAAATTAATTAACTGTGAATGAAATTGTTATATCTAGTTGTAATTTACGTCTTTTATGAGTATTTTGCACCGTAATGTCCCTTAGATGGGCTGGGGGATGTTACAGTCGTTATGGAATTACATAGAAGTCTGGGATTAGCTCGAAGCTACAATATGTAAACACAATTCTTACAAACTTACAGAAGACAAATAATGCATTATTTAGGGTTAAAAAGGCATTATGCACTTATGATTTATCCGCAATATTCTGCAATTAATGGTAAGTGGGTTACCACTTGTGTTTAGGTGGAGAATCGTGCCATCATTAATGCTCTCAGAAGGACAAATCTTCTCTAAACTTGTGTATTGGGTGCAAGGCATCGAAACATTGTAGTCAGGAGATTTAGCTTGAAAAGTTTCTCCGACAGTTCTATCGGAAGGAGTCATTGGGGTGATCTATTAGGGTGAACCATCAAAGAGAAGAATATGATGAAAATATTACTCCGACAAAAGGATTCCGATAGTGCTATCGGAGAGAAGAATGATTTGTGGTTAGTTCTCGTTCTGATGAGAAGGTATCTTGAGGGAATACTTGTGTCTCAAAGATCGTATTTTTATGGAAAAGTCTTACTCACGGGGGAAATTGAAGCACCTGGATAAGATTGGATTAATAAAGAAATTATCATTCACCATGTAACGTTGACGGTTATGTGAAGGATCCACTCCCACACATCCAACTCTCACCATGTAGACCAATTCCCTTGGGCTGGTAACAAACTGACACGAGGACACATGGTAATTACTTTATGATGTAGCAGGGCTCTTGTGCATCAGGAAAAATCCATTGGAGAGGCTCCATCGGAATTTATAATGTGCACAAGGTGAAAACCTTTTTGACGAAGAAGAATCCGATAGAAAGGGGGTCCTTTAGCCCATCGAGATGAATTAACAGAGAGGGGTTTGGCATTTGCATGTAAACCTTTCCAAGAAGTAATATCCTAATGAAGAGCGCTCTGATAGCCCTCATGTATGGTCATATGAGTGAAGACTTGATTTAGGACATAAAACTACTTGTAGTTCATTCATTTGATAAAAAGGGATAACAAAGGTAGGGTGAAAATTCATAAGATCCCTTATTATCATAGGTGCCCTTAGGTTAGGTTTGAGACTGTATAGGAAGAAAAATAGTTTCATGTATTAGTAGAAAATCAATTTAGTAGAAAATCAAGTTCCTTGCTAAAATTTTAATAGGGGGGCCTACTGAATTCCTCCAGGATAGATAATTTTAGTGGGTAGTTGTGGGGGCACAACAAGTCTGATTGGAAAATTGGGGCTAATTTCAAAATCCGGATAGGTTGCATTCGAAGATCATAAGAAAGAATCTCAATCCATAGATTAGTCTCAATCATCAAATCAAAAGGGAAAAGAGAGAGACACACATAAAGATAAACTCAATCCAAATACCAAACCAATTTGAGAATTTGGAAGAAAAATGAAAATGAAAAGAATCAACAAAAAGATCATGATTGAAAAGTTGGCGGGATCTGAAGATTGGGGCCAATTTGGAAATCGAATAAAGATATAGGTTTGAAAGGTAATGACATGATGAATCCAAAGATCAGGCCTAATTGGAAAATCAAGACTAAGTTTGAAAGAGAGAAAGCTCAAACTAAAGATTAGCTTGAATGGAGAATAGGGCTCAATTTTGAAATGGTTACTTGATCAATGAAAATAAGACCCTATTGGGAAATAGAGTCCACTTACAAAATCAAGTAAAAAAATTTCAAAGTTTTAAGTCCAAAAAATGGCTAATTTGAAAATCAAAGAAGAAAAAAAATTATCTTTTTGAAGAAGGTTGAAAAAAATACTCGAATGAGTTAACTGAATCAATTAGAATATTTGCTAAGTAAAATCCCCAATCAAATAGAGAAGAGCATTCTTTCCCTTAGTAGGATTAGGAGACAAAAGATAAAATCAAGATGAAATCAAGGTTTTTTCATTCATATATAAAAAAAGAGGGTCTCTAATTTTGGAAAACTTAGGGGTTTATTGAGACCTCAATAATCAATGAAAGTGCATAGTATAATATAATTCTATAGCTTGAATACTGGTATTGACTATCATATGATGATTGTGTTCAAAATTATGTTGGAGAAAATTCCATTATTATTTACATGAATGAAAGTGCCATGAAAATGCAATCACTAAAAAAAGATACACAATACAAAGAATTAGGACTATCCTTCATACCAAACTATTGTAGATAATAAAACAAATTTAATATGGTGGTCAATACTAACTTGGAATTAGGGTTCAATAAGGGAGTGCAATTTCACTAAAAACTTATTGTTAGTTGTGCCACTACTATCAATATATAGTGACATAACTGACCTATCTTAGTGTCATAACACATGAAAATTAAGGGTATCTAATTTCATTACATTTGAAGGGTGTACATGAAAAAATCATATATCCATTAGCCATTGATTCTAGTTCAAGTTATCTAGAGTCAGTTTGATGCCTTCTCCATGCCCAATAGAGTCCTATCTTGAAAAATAAAGAAACATAGTGATCCTCTAGTTGCCTTGAAATTTGTCCCTTTGCAAAACTCACCTTAGAATTAGAGATCCTCTAAAACTCCAAATCCACATACAAACCATTAAAATCATTCATAAATTATCTTCTAGCAACCTCAAAACTTGGTACTTAGACGATTTTTCCTTGAAAAACTATTCTTCCAATCAATTTTTTTTAAAGATGGTTTTCAATAGAGGTGCATGGTTCTCTAAAAATGGTGCTCTAATTACAGAGTAAGGTGCAAATATCCCTACAATTGCAAGCTCTAACTATAATGCTTTGGGTTCATTGAATTCCACCAATATGCTAACGACGATGTGTAATAAGAGAAGATATTTATGATAGTATAATGCAGTATATGTATGGCTAATATCAAATAAAAATATACTCAATAAGGACCTCAAAACATGATCATGGCACATTTGAATGTTATGGAAAATAACATAAAGTTTAAAAAGATTTTATTTATTCATTTCTATGTGTTTGCACTTTCCATTATTTTGAGGTTTGATAATTGACATGTTATATCATATTATATCATATGGTTTTGATGGAGGAGGAAAGCGGTGTTTAGTTTAAAAATCAATGTTTACACTACCATAAGCCATCTAAATTTTCAATGATGTGCATGCTAGAAAATAATAGGTGTGCTCGTTTCACCGTAGACAATATCTCAATATTGTCACCCAACCATAGGCACAAAGGCCACCCCTGAGTGAGCACCTTAAAATTGACAGACATAATAATTCTGGAAGTAAACCCTAGAACCAATAGCCAACCAAGGTAGAATACTTCTCTCCAAAGCTCGTGTACCAAGCAGAAAGTCCAAACCATAACCAACAAAGAAATTCCAAACCATAACCAAAGACCAAGTCACTACTGCAACAGCTGCAACTCTCCTCCAGTCATGTGCACCACTTGTCCTTATGCAATCATGAGAGTGAGTGAGAAAAAATGAGCTCTAACACCCTCTATTTATACTGCTCCAAGTCACCTGACTGGGTCGACTTCTCTTCCTAGAGGCTAATAACTTAATATTAATTATTCTCTTGAACCGACATGTCTTCTAGGGTTATTATCCAATGTTTTAGGGTTTCTCTTGCTTCTCGAAGTATTCTAGTCTTGTCAAAGTTTACACGTAGAGGTTAATACCTCCCACAACTATCGTAATATCAACACTCCATTTTAGCTAGGGAGGTATTAAAGGAAATGGTATTGATCACAAACAAACCATTCAACCGGTCACATCATCATAGCCAAACATGTTATCTCATGATCAAATCACTAGCACCAACATCACTATCCAACTAGATAGTCTCCATGGAAATCAAAACAATTCCATCTAATAGAACACAACAATTTATATTCATAGTAGTATACAACTACTATCCATTGGTACACAACCACTCCTAGTATCACACGACTACTAACCAGTGACACATGGTCACTACCAGTGGATCACATCCACCACAATAACATACAACTACTATCTAGAGACATACAGTCTCCACAACAATCATATCATCTGATATCAACCTGCATAAACAATATCATAATACAAACTGAGTCATATGAGCCATTTTTCCACTCACATATGTGAGATGTTGGAAGAGCATTTGCCCTCGAAAAGTTAAACATCATGAGCCATAGGCTATTTGGACTATTATTCTCGAGCATAAAAAAATAATTGTCCCTGATTGCTAAAAATAAACCATTCAACCTAACTGGGCCATTCTTCCGGCACGATTGACAATGCAACCTGGAGAGAATGAGTCTCCCATAGGGAATGACTGTCTAGACCATTTCCTATGGAAATGACTATCCTGCACCAACCTCCTACATCAGACCATTCTTCGAAATTGCTCACAACTGTGAACTTCAAAAGAATGACTTCCTAGAGAGGCAAACCATTCTGCTTGACCATTTTGTAGAGTGACTTCCAAGGAGAATGATTGTCCTAGACCACCCCCCCCACACTGGCCATAAGGGGAATCACTATCTATGGTACATCAACAATCTATCAGACCATCACTGTCCATTCTGGACCATTTTCTAAACTAGAAATTGATTGTCCATCATAAATCTTGGACCACTTTCTGAACTGGAAAGTAAATTCCCAACCTGGACCATTTTCCAAACTATAAAATGACTTTCCATCAAGAATATTTGACCACTTTCCGGACTGGAAAGGGATTTCCCAACTTGGACCACTTTCCAAACTGGAAAATGATTGTCCATATATCATTAACATATCAGTGCTCCCTCCCAACCTGGGGAGTAATCACTTCCCTTTCCAATAAGGAAGTCATCTCCACGAGTCCAACTTATCCCTTAAGTACGCAAACTTTTCATCTTGGATAGAGGCTTTACTAAAATATCTGCTATCTTCTCATCAATGGAGATATATTGGAGAACCACTTCTCCCCTCTGTACTTTATCACGAAGAAAATAATACTTGATCTCAATTTGCTTCGACCTGTCATGGAACATCGAGTTCTCTGAGAACTTCACATAGCTCTGGTTATCACAATATATCATGGTCTAAACCAACACCTGATCAACCAGTCTAGAAACCAGCTTATGGAGCCACACTACTTCTATACAAGCATCACAAGCTGCAATATACTCTACTTTTGCAGTGCTGAGTGCAAGAGAATTATGTTTCCTACTAGCCCATGATATCGTGGAAAAGCTCAAACTGAAACATATCCAAGAAGCACTTATTCTGCCATCTGCACTCCCTGCCCAATCTAAATTGATAAATCCATGCAGTTGTATATCATAACTCAAATGTCCCATGAAGATATTTCAAGGCATGCTTTGCAATTATTCAATTCTCATGGCTAGGTTCCACTTGGAATTATTTTCACATCAAAGCAAATATCTGACCGAGTATTATCCAAATACATTAACGAGCCATTCAATTGTTGATACAGGGATGATTCTATTGGATCAGAGTCTCTCAACTTATTTAGATATGTTATCATGAGAGTTTTCCATGGATTTGTAATCCATTATCCTAGACTTCCGAAGAACCATTTCGATACACTTCCTCTATCATAGGAATTTTCCACCACACTTTTGATGTACATGAGAGGCTCTACACCAAGTTGCTTGAATCCATACAAGGTCTTCTTCCATCTGCATATATGTGTCTCTTTCTGGTATACCTAAAAACCTTGAGGTTGCTCTACATATGCTTCTTCTTCAATTACTCTGTTGAGAAGAACAGTCTTTACATCCATCTGATGTAAACTCCAACCCATGGATACCGCAAGAGATATAATGGCTCATGTAGAGGTATATCTGGTTACTAAAACAAGTTGTCATCATAGTATTCTCCCTCCTTCTGGGAGAACCCTCTAGCCCTGAATCTCACCTTGTATCTATCAATGCTTCCATTTATAAGTCTTTTTTCACAATTTCTCACATACATTGTTCTTCATCACAACTTCCTTCCATTCCTTCTGCTTGACTGATTCTAGTGGATTCAAATCATGTTGGTAGTCTTATGATTTTTGGTATAGTAATTGGTTCGATTTTGTTGTTCTGGATTTTCTTTCTTTCTTGGAATCTTCATGTTCTTCCTCATGTTCCTTTTCAACGTTAGAGTCCGTGGAATCTTCTATAGATTCCATTCCCTTCCTTCCTGAAGTTTCCAACTTCTTCCTTTCACCATAGGACATAAATGTAGATGGACAACCAAGGATATTCAAGGCTTCTTTTCGAAGAAGACTTCTTCTAGAGTCAAGCTGAACACATGCTGATTATCATGGATGCTACTTCCAATGAAGAACATGGATAGATACTTCACAACATTCATGGATTCTTCAATGGATCATATCATTGGGGATAAGCTCCCTCCTAATCCCGGCTTCATGCATGAATGATAAATATCTAGAACGTCCTTGTTTTTATTATGAGACTGCATGTTTCTATAATTATGCAATCAATTACCTATATCTGAGAGAGTCCATGCTTCCTTCTGTTGCATCTCTCTTTTCTTTCTGCAAAGTGTCACAAGCATGTTCTAGTTTCCTTTTGATTACTGACTCCCTATGATTCTCTTTAAGTTTGTTTCTATCTGTTCTGATTGCTTCCCATCTGGCAGTTGTTGCAAGCATTGTGTCATCCTTATAATCTTCTTCTATGACAGCTTATGCAAAGATTGTTCATCAAAGGTTTGTCAACATATTTCACAAGGGTACTTGCTTGGAACGAGACAAGAAACAAAATAAAGATCCAAGGAAATATGTTTATGATAGTAAATAAAAAAAAGAATAAGGACAAGGATAGAGACAGTTTCTACAAACCTTGAAAGACATTTTCATGATAGCCTTCATGAGATAACCTTCCTGATACAACAAGAACAACAATGTTTATGATACAACATTTTTCATATGAAGGATAGTTTCTTGGTAGCATTACTAAGATTATCTAGTCTGAGAAAAAGAACAAGAAATATCTCCTAGAGGAGGTGTTAGTTTATATTTGCAAATAAGTACATTGAGTAGTATAAACTACTAAGTACTTATCAATACTCACTTAAGTGACAATAATAACGATGTCAAACTTGATATGCAAACCCCGAGTCTTGATATTGTTCCACTTGGATTGATTTTCTTCTGATACAAGTATCCTTTCTGAAATGTCCCTTATACTTAAAACAACATGCTTTCTTGACATAAAACTGAGTTAGAGAATACAATCTCAACCTTATAAGATCTTCACTAAAGTCAACTTGTAATGCCATAACAATCAGAGACATATCAAGTCAAACCTGGAGAGTGTGTTGATCTTCTGAATATATTGAATCCAAGATCACTGCTTTGGACAAGATCCCTTGTACATTCCTTGCAAACACACTCATGCTAATGATACAAATTAAAAGAGTATGTATAAGTACATACCTTTGTTACCCAACTGTGATGGTGAACCTTAGAATGACTTTGTTGGACCAGAGGTTTAGCTACTAGAGGATTGGTAAACCTCATAATGTTTCTTTCAATAGATCTCTCTTGGTCACAACATACACATTCTTCATGCTAGGTCTTCTATCTTCATGAGTGCCACGTTCTGAGGTTCTTTCTCTTTTCCTGCTTCAAATTGTGGTTCCGTGATCTTTCCTTTCACGATATCCAACACTTTATTCTTGGAAAGGATGAGGTCAATCCTTGTCTTCCATGTTCTGAAGTTAGAAACCCCTTCTAACTTGTTTTCTGACTTCATAGAGTAAGTCATGACTGCTTTGACTTGGTCAACCTTTGAATTTGACTTGGTCAACCATTGACTTTGACCAACAAAACAAACTTGACGTTTTGGCTTGTTGAGAGTACCAAGAGGTGCGCTAGGCTAGGGCGCACTAGATTATCCAAGAATTAGGTCAAGCACTTCACTTAAGGTGCCTCAATATGAGGGTTAGGGTTTCGTTGCTGCAACAAAACTCTGACTACAACTACAACTCCAACTGAGCAAATCCTCCCAATCTACCTTCTAGTGGTTAGACTGTCCAAAGATAGAGTGGGCCCATAACCTGTTAGAAAATTATAGGTGTGCTCGTTTCACCGTAGACAATATCTCAATATTGTCACCCAACCATAAGCACAAAGTCCACCCCCGAGCACATTAACCTTGATAGGCATAATAATTTCGGAAGTAAACCTTAGAACCAATAGCCAATCAAGGTAGCATGCTTCTCTCCAAAGCTAACGTACCAAACAGAAAGTCCAAACCATAACCAAGGCAGAAAGTCCAATTCAAAACCAAAGACCAAGTCACTACTGCAGCTGCAACTCTCCTCCAGTCATGTTCACCACTTGTCCTTATGCAATTGTGAGAGTGAGTGAGAACAAATGAGCTCTAATGCCCTCTATTTATACTACTCCAAGTCACCTAACTAGGCCGGCTTCTCTTCCTAGAGGCTAACAACTTAATTTTAATTATTCTCTTGAGCCGACTTGTCTTCTAGGGTTATTATCCAACGTTTTAGGGTTTCTCTTGCTTCCTATTCTAGTCTCGTCAAAGGTTACACGTAGAGGTTAATACTTCCTGGAGCTACCGTAATATGAAGCGGGGATGCTTGAGGTGCATATGAAAAGCTTTATTTAAAATATCACATATACACAATAACTAATATAAATAAATAATAATAATGCAATAATATCCTAAAACATCAATGTGAACAAAATGCAGTATTTCATTTGGAGCCCCATCTCTCTGTTTTACAACAAAAAAAAAAGATGGGGTGTATCACGCTTTTTTATTGTACATTTTTCTGAATGATAAAATTTCTTTTTAACTTCGTTGTATCCCCCATAAAAGTTGTCGAAAATTAGATCATGAATACACCACAAATAACATCATGGAAGTAGCAGACAAAACATGAGGAGACTAAACAATTGGCAACTTGAAATGATTGTCTTTGGTGCTACTATAACCTTGGAGCATCCTCAATAACTGCAAATAGTTTTCATGGAGAATTACACATTGCTCTCTTGACCATTTATTCACTTTGTCTTTATGTGCCTACACATCATTCTTTTCTTGGCATATTGTATGGTTACATTATTTATATTGTTTTAACTTTGCCAATAGATTACAAAACATAACACGATTGTTGGTCATGCAAAAAATAACCTAAGCCATTGTCTTTATAATTCAAAGATAATAAGTAATTTGTAATTCTAAAAGAACAATTTGTGAACTTCAATAATTACATTTATTTATTGAAATACTGAGGTAGATACTACCATGCTTTACAAGGCTATCTTGTTTAATACCCCTTTGTTATTTGCTAGGTACCTTTAATACCCCTTTGTCGTTCATGTTAGTCCCTATATTAAGCATAAAAAATTATTAATCAATCGTTACATTGTTTTGCAATACTTTGCATTGCAAAAGAAAAAATATAAATTTTTATTGAATTTTTAATGGAAATTTCACTTTAAAAATATGATATAATTGTTATGAGTATACTTTAAAAATCTCTATGAATCACTTAATATTTCAAATAACATTTAAAACTCTTTTACAATACCAAAGATCACTTAATATTTCAAATAACATTTAAAACTCTTTTACAAAAACAAAGGTTTGAAAATATAGTTATATTTATGAATCACTTATAATGTTGAAACTATAGTTATATTTAAAATTTAGATTCCCATCATAATTATACCGGGAATGGAGTTCTTCTCACTCACAATTATTTTACTCATTTAACTAAAAATGTCCTTTAATCCTTCATAAACTTTAACCAGTTAATTTCACACTTCTTTAATCCACCATTAACCAGTTAATTTTACACTATTTTTATCCAAATAAATAAAATAAGTTTTATTTTTATTTTTATTATCTATCCAACAGAAGAGTTAAATATAAACCTGTGCTATTTAAGGTATACTGCAGTCGCTCTTTGTTAAGCTTTTTAATTTTTAGAAAAGCACAACTCCTTGTTTAGCTTTTACCATTCTTAAGCCACCTATTTTAGTCCGATGTGAAAGTGATTTTTATAATTTCAGTTTCTATATGATTCTGTAAACCATGCGACCAGGGAGAAAGGACATTCAGTCTCTGAAAATCCTCTGCGAAGCTTTCAGAGGACTCGCTCCTCCGACCTCTGCCTCGCGGCATATAAGCTCTCTTCGAAATAAATCAATCAGCAGAAGAAGGAAATGGATTTAAATGATGATATTCCAGAAGAGTTTGTTGACATCGTGGTGCAATAATTTGCTTATGATCCAATTAGACTGCCGTCTGCAGAAGATCCTTCTCAGGTTCTGTACAACCGCAGAACATTGGAAACGATCTGGGACACCAAACAGGATGCCATCAACCCATACACCCGCCAGCCCTTCTACATATTCAATGTCATCCCGCAGACCGAGCTCAAGCAACAGATGTGCGAATATATTCTCAACAACAGGAGCATAACCCTAAGTTTAGGGCTTGAGGTCGTTGCCGACTACACTAGAATCTTGAACCAGACAGAGATGAAACATTTGATGAATGAATTGGTTTTAGCTGGAAATCAATGTTTGCGCCTTTTGAAGAAGAAGAGACGGCGCAATAGAAACAGAAACAGAAAGCCTGATGACGAGGAATTAGAGCATTGGAAAGCCCTGTGGAAGAAATTGAATCTGGTCCGTCTTTATTGCCAATACAGGGCGGAAAACAGAGAGGTGTTTTCTTCAATCAAAGGATACGAATACTTGTTTCAAGTAACCAATATACAGCTACTATATTCATGCCGCAAGTACTCTGGCTCTTCATGTGATGATGCCAAGGAGGTTTGCAAAGAAGTGGCGAGGATCGTGGACGTTATGGGCGGTCTGGAAGAGAAGGATTTGTTGATGGCACCTGAAAAGTCTGTATTGGCGTTTGTACGCATTCTATTTGACCTCAAACACGGTGGGTTTTTAAAAATCCGGAGTATGGTTTTAAGAATTTACCGTTGGATGATTGACCACTGCATCCATTACCTTCTTAGAAGCAAGGGGTTTCCCATCTATTATATGGTAGAACTCGCTCTCTCTGTGTTATCTGGATGGGAGAGTCCGAGGGATGTAGCGAATGAAGACCTTTACAATGGAATGACTATCAGAGCTGCATGGATCAGCAATGTCTGGCTCTTGGATTATCTACATTGCGTGGAGGTTCTCTGTATGGCAGTAACAGTATCCATTTCCCGTCTCCAGGAAATGCATGATGCACTTACAGCTCAACAAGCTCAGACTATCTCTAGTTCTAGCAACCACCAAGATGATCACGAAGACGCCATGATCTCTAGCTCTAACAGTAGTACCAGCAGCCACGAAGATGACAATGGAGAGGTGGATAATAATATTCATATAATTAGTATGGCACTTGTCCAAGGGCTCTTCCTGATTTATTACCTGCTCACATCTCCCCAGGAACCTCATAGCTATGCGTCTAGCAGGGAGACGCTGCAAAGTATGGATATAGTAGAACAAATTGTCCGAATGGTGAAACTGGTACTTGCAGGTAACAGATTCTTCCAGTCATCTCACCTGAGTTTTGGATTAAAAATCACAGCC
>ML856624.1:0-13155 GCA_009831015.1 Picea engelmannii
ATATATGTATAAGTTTCTTTTATATTACAGAATCCAATCCTTGTGGGGTTTTTAGAAACAAACAAATAGAGAAAAAAATCCACAAGAGCACCAACTCTCAATGCAAGATTCATCCTGCAAATCTTAGCATCAACTGAGAAGAGGAATCAATACTCAATAGATACCAATCTCTTAACAAGTACGCGACTTGTTTATACTATATCCTGCATATGTACGCGACCTGCCTATACTGCAACATGTTTATTTACGCGCCCTAGACCCCTGTTAGCCTGCGTACACCTTCAAAAACTAGGGTTTATGAAACTTCACAACTTATTCCCTTTAAAATCTTTCTACCTCTGTCACATCCACTTGTGACCTGTCACTGCAAACTTCCTGTCACTGCCCAATCTATACCATAGCCAAAAAACCAACCATATCCAATACTATCCAACAATCTATGCATTCTCCTCAACCATACACCATCACAAAACATGGTTATCTCTTAATCAAAATATAAATGAACTACTCAACCAACCAACTATCATATTCAAACAACAAGAAAACCATACAAATAATGTCTCAAGCATTCACCATAACATGAGAAAATTCAAAAAATATTTATCCATACCAGAACCTCTGTAGCAAGTTTGAACCTGTAGAATGATGATCTAGAATTTTCTTCAGACTTCAGGAACCCAGAATCAACACTTACTCAAGTCTTCCATGTCTTTCCCAATTGTACGCACCCTTTCCTCCTTTATAACGTGTATGTAGACTCCCTAGTTCACTGCAGCCTGCATATGTACGCGATCTAGCTCACTGTAGCCCATGTATGCCTTCAGAAAGTAGGGTTTCTGAACCTCTGAAAATTTTGTTGTCAAGATATCAGACTTACAAAACTTTTGATGCATCCATGAGTACCTGCAATGAATCTTTCACCAAGAATAGATATTCAATATCTTTAAGAGATCCACGTTCATAAGATATCCTTTCTCTCTTATTTATACTTCTCCAAATAGCTTCCTCTAGGGTTTATCATCTAATCAACTTCCTTCTTTTAGGGCTAACCCACTTCTAACCACTTTGTCCACTTCTAACCCACCTTGTCCACTTTTAACCCACTTTGCTACAAATAGTAAATTCTTCACTTCTAGTTGCAACTAATTTGTTTTTAATTGTTTTCTTGTTGCAACCACTTAACCCATGACTAACCACTTTGACTTTTCAACATCTTCTAGGAGCTTCTAGAATAATTTGACTTGTTTGACCTTCGAGGGGATTCTAGACAACACATGAGGGTTCCCCAAATTCACAAGGGCATAACTCTCTAACTGTGAGGAGTTATGTGATGTTCCACATATCACCGGAAATGGAATAATGAGAACTATCCATATAGAGTAGTATCACTTACAAATTCATGGATGTTCATTACAATATTCCACAATCAATCCTTGGGTTCCTCAACCACACATCTAGGATGACTCAACCATTTAACCATTTGGAATTCACAAACCATATTCTCGTGAGGGATTTCAACATAAGGGGACCACTTTGGAGTTCATCCATTTGGTACTTCCTATCAGCCATGACAAGAAAACAATGACCAACCTTTACATCATCACGTCTATACATCAATTCATGACAATACATCACTATGACACTACGTGACATATTTGACATCAATTACATCTATGAAAACATAGGCCATCAATCAATACATCAATGATGTTATTATGACAATACATTGACCCTTTGACATCAATCCTTTGAAATCAATGACAACATAATGCAACAATGTCCCCCTTTGTCATTGATGGAAATACCAACATTTATTTAAACACCAATCATTGATGGAAACATGTGGACATGGTAATGTTCTTCATCAATAGTCATCTCAATCACATCAATGTGACTATCTCTCCCTCTTTGAGATCAATGGAAAAAGGTAGTTCTCTCCTTGGGGTTTCTCCCCCTGCATGAAGGCTCTCATCCCATGTGCGAGGGTGCTTTGAATTATACATGCAAAGGATATGCACAATCATTTTATTTACAACCTCGATTTGGCCATCTGTCTGGGGGTGGAAGGCTGTGGATTTGGTGAGCTTGGTGTCCAGCAGTGACCAGAGGCTCGACCAGAATGTGCTAAGAAATTGACTATCCCAATTTGAGACAATGGTTTGTGGGATTCCAAAATGTACCTAGAATCGTTCAAATAAGAGCTTGGCAGTGGCCTCTGCTGTGATGCTCTTCTTGTAGGCAACCAGAATCGCCATCTTAGAAAAGCGATCAACAACCACAAAAACAAAGTCATTTCTCCGCTTCCTGGATGGGAGGCCTGACATGTAGTCCATTGAGATGGATTCCCATGGCTTGTCAGGAGTAGGAAGAGGGGTGTACAGGCCCTATTTCTTAGTGGTCATTTTGGCAATAGCACAGGAAGTGCAGGACCTAATATACTTGCTGACCTCCTGTAAAAGTTTCAGCCAGTAGAAATGTTTTTTTAGCATCGCCACTGTCTTTTCAATGTCGAAGTGTCCTACCACCTGACTATAGTGGGATTCCTAGATCAGCTTCACTAGCTCACTTGATGGAACACATATATGGCTCAGACAACACAACAACCCATCCTGAAGATGAAAATTATCGACAACTGTGTTTGCACCCAACATTTGGTAGGTGGTGGTGAAGTCAGGGTTTGTCTCATAAAGTTGGGGCCATCTAGATGTCTCATGGCTGCAAGAGTCTAGCACCATGGTGAGTGTTGTGACTGGTGGTCTGCTGAGGCAATCAACGACAAGATTGGTGCTTCCTGTTTTATACTTGATGTTGAGGTGGAATTGTTGTAAGTATGTGGACCACTTCTGATGGTGGTCATTCTGCAATTTTTCCTGCATCTGCATGAACTACAATGGCTTATGATTAGTGTGGATGACTGTCTCCTTCCCAAGAATGTAATTTCTCCATTGGTGGCATGCTTGCACAATGGAGTATATTTCTTTGTCATAAGTATGGTTCTTATGGACAGTATCTGGTAGTGTCTCACTATGATAGGCCACGTGGTGGCTGTGCTGAGTGAGAACGACGCCCATAGCATAGTCTGAAGCATTTGTCTCAATCTCAAAAGGATGTTGTAGGTATGGTAGTGAAAGTACTGGGGTTGAGCACAAGCGCTGCTTCAAATCATCGAATTATTGTTGATGGGAGAAACCCCACACAAATTTTTCCTTACCACCACCTCTGTTTATTTGGCTGAGGGCCCATGCAATATGGGAGAAACCCAACACGAACCTGTGGTAGAAATTGGCAAGGCCCAAGAAGCTTCGAAGCTCAGTGAGTGTTGTTGGGGCTGGACAGTCACGGATCACTTGGATCTTGTCTGGATCCACATGTACACCATGTTGATCAATGATGTATCCTAGGTAATGGACCCTGTCCATGCCAAAGGAGCATTTTTCCAAGTTGGCGTATAGCTTGTGCTGCCACAGGGTGTGCAAAACATGTTGAATATGCTCCAAGTGTTTGGCCCAAGTCTTGTTGTAAATTAGAATGTCATCCAGATACACCACTACAAAAGTATTGGTGAATGGTCACAGGATATCATCCATCATCCTCGTGAAAGTGGTTGGAGCATTTTTCAAACCAAAGGGCATGACCAACCATTCAAAAAGGCCTTCCTTTGACTTGAAGGTGGTCTTCCATACATCTGTCGGCTCTATCGGGACCTGGTGGTAGCCAAACTTCAGATAAATCTTACTGAATTATTTGGCCCCCGTGAGTTGATCAAGCAGGTCATCGATTCGGGGAATCAGGTACCGGTTTTTTATTGTAATTTTAATCAGAGCCCAGTAATCAATACAAAGTCGCCAGGTTCCATCTTTCTTCTATACCAGCACAATTGGGCTCCCACAAGGTGATGAGTTGGGGCGGATGTGCCCCTTCTGGAGCAGTTCTTGGATCCATCGCTTGATCTCCTCATTCTCTAACAAAGAGTGACGATAGACTGACCCATTGGGTAGCGGTGCACTGGGGGTCAGATCGATGGGGTGCTTGACCTGGCAGTGCAGAGGTACCCCTGTAGGTGAGGATAAGATATCCGAGTATTCTTCCACGACTTTATCTACTTGCCTCTGCTGTGTGGAGAGGTCAGCTGCAGAGACCCTAGATGTGGCTGTGATCTTTCGATTATTCTGAGAGAAAATCACAAAGAAGACAAACTTCCCCGTCTGAGAGATGACCTTCCTACATTGCTTAGCAAAGATCAAGGAAATAGCACTAGGTGGGACTACCTCAGGTATCTTGTACAATTTCCTATTCAAAGTAATAATAACACTACGAGGCCTAGACTCATATACAACATGATGTTTCCATAAATAATGTTTTCCCAAAAGAAAATCACAAACTTCGAGAGGAGAAACATCACACAATACCTCATATTTGAAGGGATTGATGCCATACGACAGTCGACATTGTTGCTAATGCGGAAATCGCTTGCTTGGCAGAGCCATTCAATGATGTACGGTTGTGGGTGCGGTGTTGTTGGCAGGGCCAGCTGCTTGACGACCTATGCTGAGATGAGGTTCTTCTGGCTACAACGATCAATGATGAAGTGCAGCAGGGTGCCTTTTACCCAGATCTGTGAATGGAAGAGGAGCTCTCCTTCTTCTGGCTCGTCTGGTTCACCAAGCTGGAGCTTGGTGGTAGCAATGCTGGCGCTGGGTTCCACGTCAATGATATGTCTTCCCCTTTCTACTTCTGGCTCAGATTCATAATCTGCATCTGATTCAGAGGCTTTCACTTCGGCCACCAGTGACTTCTTTGAGTGGCAGTCAGCAGTGTTATGCCAAGGGCTCTTATGGAAGTCGCACCACTTCCCGGTATCTTTCTTTGTATTTTCAGTGTCCTTCCTTGTTTGCAGCTTGGACTGGTTGTCCTGATACTGTCCATATTTCCTCTTTCCTTTATTAGGTGGGTTGGGGCTGCCCTTTCCTGGATTTTGTTGTGCGGGGTTCCCAAGCCCAAATTGTTGCGTCTTTTGTTTGAGCTTCTGCTTTATTTTGACGGGATGTCGGTAGGCCGCACCCAAGGATGAGAAGTCCAGAAATTCCATTTTAGTCTAGATGTATCTATGCAGAGCACTGTGATACTTGAGCACCAGATGTCTCTCTGAATATTTGATACCCAACTTGGTGCGCAAGGTGTGGAAGATATTTTTTAAATCTGGCACTGCTTGGTCTCTTTCTTGCCACAATGTGGTCCATCTGGTATACAGGTCGTCATAACTTCCGATAGCGTAGTATTGTTCCTTAATAGCATCACTAAAGGATTCCCAGGTGGTCGTGACTAAAAATAATGAGGTTTCCTCTGTTTCCTTTTTCTCACAGAAAGTTTCCCACCAATCTTTGACATGGGGAACGACTTTGAGGAGCTCAAAAGTAATCATTTCTTTATTCGAAAAGTTATGGACAGAAAAATACCCTTCTAGTAGATTCAAACACTTGTCTACAACATCTACATCTATCTAACCTTCAAATATAGGAATATCAAAGTTTATTTGTACCTTTAAGGGGGCGACGCCTCCGTTCGAAGAAGATGCGTCCCCTATTGGTAGTTGCCGAAGGATTTGCGCGAAACTATCCATCATCTCGTTCCTCTGTTGCATGAGGGCTTCCTCAATAAATAGTTTGAAAGGATCTCCTATCCCATCATCTTTATTTTCTCCTGCCATGGGAGGTCTCTTGGGCATGCAAGAGCTTCTTTCCTCAAGAGAAACAAGCTGGAGACCCAACTCTTTGTACTCCAACCTCGTTGGGGACATGCATTAAGATGACAAGGAGCATACCGCTCTGATACCACTGATCCAGATTTTATGAGCAGAAAAAAATGAATACAGATTATTAACAGGTTCTTAACAAAAAATAACAGAGATACAGTAAAACCGGTTTTCTATTCAATAACGAAATAAGCTGAAACTGTAAAATGCAACGAAAACAAGCTTGTTGGAATGGTTGCAGCTTATCTCTGAGAAGAGATGTGACGGTAGCGCGCATTCCCTAGAAGAAGATTACAATGAGGATTTGAAGGAATTTTTACAATAAGAAAGAATGCCAAAAACCCTAGACATCCAAAAATCTAACCCTAGGAGATGAAGCACCAAAAGTCATGTGGGCCCTGTTTGGGTAAGTTAGTACATCAAGTTCCCGAGGTCGTAACTTTTGTATACGATCTTTGTTTTAGGCGTGTGATAGTCCGTTGGAAAGGTATCATCGAGGAGATTCATTTTGGGGGATCAATCATTCCTTTGGCTATCATTGAGGAGATAAATCCCGAAAAACCTTCATTTAGGCCCTCAAAATGGCCCCGGAAGTTAAAACTGCTAAAAATAGTAAATTGCCAAAATTGTCAGAAAATTGTTTTGAGCCAGTTGGAAAAGGTGGGTGGCCACCGATATACATTTGGATCAATCCTCCCTCCTTAGGAATCAATGGTCTCCATTGCATTGAGGTCCCCCATTAGATGAGGAAATTTTTGCTAAATTTGGCCCCGGGTGAGCCACTTGCCTTAGTGCAGGAGTTGCCTTGCTTTGACGACTCGATAAAGCTAGATCCTTTGTTGTCGAGTGCCCTTGATATTTCTATCCACAATGTGATCATTGGATGTCTGTTGTAGGTAGTCTAGGTTGAGCTCTATTAGTGTCAATTGTTCTGCTACTTCTGAGGTGTCCAATAATGGTAGGAAATAAGGGCGAAGGAGATCCACATTGAACATTGGGCATAGACCAAGGAAAGGAGGAATGTTGAGCTCAAAATAATTATCCCCCACGACCTTGGTGATGGTGTACGACCCATAAAGGAGTGGGCAAAGCTTCCGATGGGGTCCTGTAAGGCGTTCTTTCTGAAAGTGCAACCAAACTTTGTCACCCACCTGAAACTTATGCGGCACCCGATGTTGATCATGGAACTATTTGTACTTGTCAATGGACTTCTATAGGATATCCTAAACCTGTTGGCGGATGTGTTGGATCCACTCAATGAACCGGTTGACTTTGTCAGCTTTAGTTGGAGCAGGAGATGAGTCGGTCGAGGTGCCTGCAAGGGGAAGTGCAACATCTATGGGTCCCAATGGTTGGAATCCCAACCCCACTTGAAAGTGGTTGTGGCCAGTTGAGCTATGTAGGGCTCGGTTGTAGCTATGTTGGACATAGGGAAGGCTCTCATCCCATGTGCGAGGGTGCTTTGAATTATACATGCAAAGGATATGCAAAAGCATTCGATTTACAACCTCGATTTGGCCATCTGTCTGGGGGTGTAAGGCCATGGATTTGGTGAGCTTGGTGTCCAACAGTGACCAGAGGCTTGACCAGAATGTGCTAAGAAATCGACTATCCCGATCTGAGACAATGGTTTGTGGGATTCCAAAATGTACCCAGACTCATTCAAAGAAGAGCTTGGCAGTGGCCTTTGCTGTGATGCTCTTCTTGCAGGCAACCAGAATCGCCATCTTAGAAAAATGATCAACAACTACAAAAACACATTCATTTCCCCACTTCATGGATGGGAGGCTCGACATGTAGTCCATTGAGATGGATTCCCATGGCCTGTCAGGAGTAGGAAGAGGGGTGTACAGGCTCTGTTTCTTAGTGGTCAATTTGGAAATAGCACAAGCAGTGCAGGACGTGATATACTTGCTGACCTCCTGTCGAAGTTTCGACTAGTAGAAATGTTTCTGTAGCATTGCCATTGTATTTTCAATGCTGAAGTGTCATGCCACCTGACTATAGTGAGCTTCCTATATCAGATTTGCTTGCTCACTTGATGGAACACATATATGGCCCAGATGACACAACAACCCATATTGAAGATGGAAATTATTGACAACTGCATTTGCACCCAACATTTGGTAGGTGGTGGAAAAGTCAGGGTCTGTCTCATAGAGTTGGGGCCATCCAGATGTCTCATGGCCACAAGAGTCTAGCACCATTGTGAGTTCCGCGACTGGTGGTCTGCTGAGGCAATCAACGACATGATTGGTGCTTCCTGTTTTATTCTTGATGTTGAGGTGGAATTGTTGTAAGTATGTGGACCACTTCTGATGGTGGTCATTCTACAATTTTCCCTGCATCTGCATAAACTACAGTGGCTTATGATCAATGTGGATGACTGTCTCCTTCCCAAGAATGTAATGTCTCCACTGGTAGCATGCTTGCACAATGGAGTACATTTATTTTTCGTAAGTAGGGTACTTACGGACACTATCTGACAGTGTATCACTATGATAGGCCACGGGGTGGCCATGCTGAGTGAGAATGACACCCGCAACATAGTCTGAAGCATCTGTCTCGATCTCAAAAGGATGTTGTAGGTCTGGTAGTGAAAGTACTAGGGTTGAGTACAAGAGATGCTTCAAATCATCGAATTCTTGTTGATGGGAGCGGCCCCATGCAAATTTCTCCTTACCACCACCTCTGTTTATTTGGCTGAGGGCTCATGCAATATGGGAGAAACCCAACACGAACCTATGGTAGAAATTGGCAAGGCCCAAGAAGCTTCGAAGCTCAGTGAGTGTTGTTGGGGCTGGCCAGTCAGGATCACTTTGATCTTGGATGGATCCACATGTACACCATGTTGATCAATGATGTATCCGAGGTAATGAACCCTGTCCATGCCAAAGGATATTTTTTTTAAGTTGGTGCCACCGATATCCATATGGATCACATACATGCAATCATATAATCATTAAAAACTGCAACAAACCATGACAAACCCTGCAACACAAATTTATATTATCAAATCATGTTGCACCTCATCTGCATAGCCTTCTTTTCCGGGATTTTACCATAGATACTTGTCTTGTTACACATACATCTCATGTATGTAGACGACCTATATACATGTCATCTCATGTATTTATGCGACTTCTTCCACAAGAGCTGATGCATTCTTCTGAAAATGTCAAGCTTGAGCTTTCCTCATGGCTGCCTTTCAGTTTTGGTTTTTTAATATTCTTCACCCACTTTTGAAAGTGTATCAACTTCTAAAAACTTGAGCTTTGAGCTTCCATATTTTCAACATTGTCTTTCTTCCTATCTTCATGTGTTCTTCTTGTCATGCTATATGAAACACTCTTCATGGATTGTTTTCTTGTGCTCCAACAATTCCAGGATTTGTGGCCAAACCCATTACAACTGTAGCATCTCATGGTGTGACAATGAGAAGAAATGTCTCCCACTTGATTACATCTCCAACACCTTAGGGTGTTATGAAAGCTTCCATTATATTTCCTTTCATAATGTCTGCAATCCAAAGTTTTGTGACCATATTCATTACATGAGTAGCAGTGACCATGAAAAACATTTTCATACCTTTGTATTGGTGTCCATATTGAAGGTGTTTCTATTCTGAAACTGCTTTGAGGTGTAAATATGGCTTCTTTATTTATTCCTTCCTTTGTTCTTTTGAAAGTTTCCTTGCTTTGTGTATGTGTTTTACTTGCAACATTGCTTCCCCCCTTTGAGAGTGAAGGACTTACCTCATACTTCTTAGAGGTGCTGGCTTCAATATGTATAGCTTCCTTGTTGTATCCAATATACATGATTGATCATTTGGAGATATTTGTCTATCTAGGATCTCATCCAATATTGTTGAGTTGTTCATGAACTTGATATGAGTGTTTGAATTCTCTACTTTCTTTCTAAGATCTACAAATTCATCTTCCAATTTATGACATGACTCTTCCCTTTCATTTATCTGATTTTTCTTTGGTTTCTCTATTGTTTTGGATTCTTCAATTTGGGTCTTTAGATTGACATTAACTTCAAGAATTTTTCTAAGATCATCATCTACCTTATTCATTTCTTATGCTTGATTAATTATTTTGTTCTTTAGTCTTTTGATCTCTTCTTGTTCTTTGAACATTTTCTTTAGTGCCTTGGTATATCTTGGGTAATTTTCTAGGACTTGGTGTATTTTTCAAGATAGTCAAATGAAATTGAGTAATTTCCCATTTCACTTCTAACATCATCTAACTCGGATACAAATTTATCTTTAAGCTTCAACAAATATTTCTCTTCATCTATAAGATAACTATCATCTGATTCTACACAAACTAATTCTATATTTTCTTCTTCGCTTGTAGAGGAACATTCAACATCATCACACTTAGAATTATTGCAATCAGAGGATTTTGGAGAGTCTTTACCTTTATTTTTCTTGATAGAGTTGTTTTCAGTGTCTTCATTTTTTCCTTGATATGTCTTCTCTAGCTTCAACTATAGATCCCTGGTGGAAGTACATTCTCCCATTCTTTCTTTGAAAGAACTTGAGAGTCCATTGAAAATGGTCTTGAGAGCTAATGAATCATACTTCTTTAATTCCTTTTGTGCTGAAAACTTTGACTTATTCTTCAAGGGAACTGGTCCACCAATAGCTTCTTTCCAAACACCTGCTCTTTTTTCCTTCAAATACCCTTTCATTTCTATTCTCCATGATGAGTAATCTATTTCATAAAAGAAGGGAACTTCATCTACATGTTCATCCATTTGTGTTTCCATGGATTTCCTTCAATCTTGTAAGGCTTATGATGAAGGCATGCTCTAATACCAATTGTTGGACACACTGACTAGAATGAGAGGGGAGGGTGAATCAATGTAGGGATATTTTTACTCCTTTACAAAAACAACTTATATAGAAATCACCATTTACTCATCATTCATTACTTTCATTTATAACAAGTTGTATGTAAACATATATCAGCAACAAATATCATCAATAAGCCATCACCATAAGGAATAAAAAGAACACAATATATATGTATAAGTTTCTTTTATATTATGGACTACAATCCTTGGGGGTTTTTCAGCAACAAATAATAGAGAAACAACTCCACAAGAGCACCAACTCTTAATGCAAGAATCAACTTGCAAATATCAACATCAACTAAGAATAGGAATCAATCCTCAACAAATACCAATCTGTCAATATGTACGTGACATGTTTATACTACAACCCACATATGTACGTGGCCCTAAAATACTGCAACACTCATATGTACATGCCCTGGACCACTGTCATCCTGCATACACCTTCAGAAACTAGGGTTTCTGAAACTTCACAACTTCTTCCCTTTAGACTCTTCTTGCCTCTATCACATCCACTTGTGACTTGTCACTACAAAATTCTTGTCATTACCTAATATGTACCATAGCCAAAAAAAAAACCATATCCAATACTATCCAAAAACCTATTCATGATCCTCAACCATACACCATCACAGAACATGGATATATCTCAATCATAATAGAACTGAACTACTCAACCAACTAGCTACCATATTCAAACAACAACACAACCATACAAGTAATGCCTCAAGCATTCACCATACTATGATAAAATAAAGAAACTATTTACCCATACTAGAACCTCTATAGTAGATATGAACCTCTAGAATGTTGATATGGAACTTGCTTCAGACTTCAGGAACTTGGCACCATCACTTACAAAATTCTTCCTTGTCTTTCCCAATTGTACGCACCCTTTCCTCCTTCAACACGCATATGTACGTGCCCTAGCTCACTGCAGGCCACATATGTATGCATTATGGCTCACTGTAGCCCACATACGCTTTCATAATGTAGGGTTTCTAAACCTCTGAAAATTTCTCTGTCAATATCTCAGACTTACGGAACTTTTGATGCGTCGATGAGTACCTGCAATGAATCTTTCACCAAGAATAGATCTTCAATATCTTCAAGAGATTCAATTTCATAAGAGATCCTTTATCTCTTATATATACTTCTCCAAATAACTTCCTCTAGGGTTTATCATCTAACCAACTTGAACCAACTTCCTTATTTTGGGGCTAACCCACATCTAACCACTTTGTCCACTTCTAACCCACTTTTCTACAAATAGTAAATTCTCCACTTCTAGTAGCAACTAATTTATTTTTAAATGTTTTCTTGTTGCAACCACTTAACCCATGACTAACCACTTTGAATTTTCAACATATTCTAGGAGCTTCTAGAATAATTTGACTTCTTTGACCTTCTAGGGGCTTCTAGACAACACATGAGGGTTCTCCAACTTCACAAGGGCATAACTCTCTAATCGTGAGGATTTATGTGATGTTCCAAATATCACCAGAAATGGAATGAATAGAAATATCCATATAGAGTAGTATCACTTACAAATTCACGGATTTTCATTACAATATTCCACAATCAATCATTGGGTTACCTCAATCACACATCTAGGATGACTCAACCACTTAACCATTTGGAATTCACAAAGTGTCTTCCCATGAGGGATTTCACCATAATGGGACCACTTTGGATTTCATCCATTTGGTACATCCTATCAACCATGACAAGACAACAATGAAAAACCTTTACATAATCCCTTCTATACAACAATCCATGAAAATACATCAATATGACACTACTTGACATATTTGACACCAATCCTTTGACATCAATTACATCTATGAAAACATTAACCCTCTTACATCAATCCTTTCACATAAATTACAACATAATGAAACATATTTAGGAGATAAAGAGAGGAGAGATAGTGGGAGGGAGGGGGAGAGAGAGAGGGAGGAGGGGGGTAGAGAGAGCATGTGTGAGTGTGAGAGAGGGGAAGAGAAATANAGGTAAAGAGAGAAAGGGGTGAAGAGTGGGGAAGAGAGAGGAAGTGGGATACAAAGTGAGGGGTGGAGAGGGGTATATGTATGAGAGAGAGAGGGGGGAGAGATACTAGGAAGGAGAGGGAGAGAGATAAAGGGAGGAGGGGGTTGAGAGAGAGTGAGACTGAGTGTGATATGAATTAGGGAGATAGAGGGATGGAGGGTGGAGAGATATAAAGAGAGAATTTTGGGGAGAGAAGAGGAGAGAGAGGGAGGGGGATAGAGTGAGAGATAAATTGAGGGAGATATAGAGTGAGGGGGGGAGAGTAGTACATGAAAGAGAGAGGGGGGGAGAGGGAGATAAGGGGAGGGAGGGAATGATCCAACAAGAGTAGATGAGATATTGAGAGTGATATGGAGAGATATATGGATATGGTAGAGAGAGAGGGAGGAGGGAAAGAAGGTTAGGGAGGGAGAGATCTAGGAAGAGTAGAAGAGAGGTCGAGAGTGAGATGGAGAGAGATAGAGAGGGAGGTAGAATGAGAAAGAGAGAAA
>ML856624.1:14178-27521 GCA_009831015.1 Picea engelmannii
GGGGTAGAGATAGGGATAATGATATGAAGAGAAGCATAGAGGGAGACATATAAGGGGTGGTAGAGATAGAGTCAGAGGAAAAGGTGATACAAAGGGAGATAGTGGTGTTGACCCCATTCTCTCCTATGGGTTGTGTGACCTCCTGGTCAGGATCTTCGATTATGGATTCGAACAACTCTATCAAACCGTGCTGGTCTCATTTTGTATTAAACACAGGTTCTCTCAACCCCCTGCATAGGATTCATGATACCCACGACCTTCCCTTTTGCATTCTATGAAATCTCAGAGTTGGCGTTAGTTCTTTTTCTCTCGACCCCTCCTCAAATGTGACCATGGGTGATGACCTTACGCCTATGTGTGATTGCGGGAACACTCAAGAGTGGTTTGGGGTCAAAATTATTTTCGCCCCACAATTCACCCTGAGCCTCCACGTGTCTTTTCTCTAAAACCGTGGTCTTGATTGCATCCCTCCCTCAATATTGTAACAATCGAACACTTTATATCACCGCAATGTGAGATGACCTTTGATCTCACGATCTTGATGGTGCTTCCGAACTATTCAGACCTCCTTCTCCCAGATAAAAGGCTGTGGTCGATTTGGAATTCCAGACTTAGGAATTCTTAAATCTCAAACCTTAGTTTCCTTTGTAGGGAAGTCTTCCAAAGCAAAAGATATGTAGACACCTGTCCCCTTAAATCAACGGTTGTGATCTCTGCGGGTCTCCGGACTTCGGGTTTCCCAAATCTAAAACTCTGCTTTCCTCCATACTCCAATCTCCCAGAGTTGATGATCTGCAGAAACTTGTCCTTCTCAATCAACAGTCCTACTTCCACTTTTGGTGTTTGACATTTCGACTCAGATAAATGGTCTCGTGACCCTCTTCTCGATTAACTATAGAGATCTCCTCTAGTCTTCAGAATTCAGAGATTTCAAATCTCAAACTCCACCCTTTTCCAAATGGATTTTATCTAAAGGTTGTGATCCAATGACATGTGTCCTCCTGATCTGATGATTGAGGATTACTTTGGGTCTTTACCTGAAGTACATGGATTTATGCCACATCTCTCGAGATATCCCATGGATATGAATCACTTTGAGACTTTAACCAGATTCCACAGATTCACCCCACATCTCCTCTAGATCTGTCAGCCCAGATTCACTTCAGGTCTTGGGGTCTTCGAGATTCGACAGTCTTAGTTCTCAAACTGAAACCCCACTACAATTTTCTCGAAGCCCGTGATCTGCTGACAAGTATCCACTTACAGATCGATAGATCTTGAATCTTCGACTCTTTGGGCTTTGGGTGTTTCAACGGTTCACCTTTTCCTTCCTCTAGGTCTCACGATCTACCGACACGTACCCTTTTGGATCTAATGGTCCAGATTTCGCTTCAACTCTCTAACACTTCGCTCTTTGGGAATCTCAAGTTTTAAGCTCGCTCTCCCCTGATCTCACGATATCTGATGGCTCAGATTGACTTGATCGATATGATACTTGAGTTTCACTTCAGATGATATGATGGATCAGGTCTGCTTCGGATAATCAAACGACTGAGATTTCACTTCGAATTTCCAACTCTTCGGGCTTCAAGAATATCAAGTCTCACACCTTGATGAGTTCTCTCTCCTGTTTGTGAGAAGCATTAAAGCTCATGCACTTTGTTCTGATCAGATGATTGTTGATCCTTTGCATTTTGATCCAATGGCCACTGTCTCTCCTCCTCCTGAGCTTCTGATTTATTCTTACTTAGAATATTTTCTAAGTCTTCAAAGGTCTTTACCTTTGAACCTCCTGCGAGTTCGTTTCTCAGACCTTGACTACACTTTTGAAAAGTGTTATCCCTACTGATCTTGGCCTTCATGAATGTTTTGACTTCCCACACACTCCTTAACTCATAACTCATATATGAAGGATTTCTTGAAAATAAATTCTTCTCTCCCTCCTGACTTTCTCCTCTTGCTCGATGCACACCATCCAACTGATTCTTACGCAAACTTTGAGTTCTTGCAGACAACTATACATGCTTTGTAGTAGTCACTTTGCATTCCTTGCAAAGGGGAAGTTTTGTGTTATCTCTTCCAAGCTTCGGAACCGAAACAGATCCATCAGCGCATGCCTTGCATTTTGTGTGGACACCTTTCACTGATTCGACAAAAGAGAAACAATTGAAACTTATACTAACATTCATAGTTCCATATAATCATAATGAAATTCATTCATTCATGAAAACACAATAACAGGGAATTGCAAACAATGTTCACACCATGCATTGGGTCAATTTTCCTCTGTTATCTTCATTCAAAAATAAAAGTGGCTACAACTATAATCAAAACAACAACTGAAATTCAGAAATCTCCTACTAACTTGCATTCACCTCATTTGGGCGTACAAAACCTCTATCTATCTAAGAGGGTCCTTAGGGTCCCCCCCGACTACTTTTCTACTCCAAAACCTAACCTAATAGCTATCTTAGTCCAATCACATTCCAAAGCAGGAGTGGAAACTCCCACTTCACTCGTGATCGTTCAAGCATGCTTCAAAAGATTTCTCGGTGCTGAGTCCAGGCATGCTTCAAAATATTTGTCGTGACTACCAACATTGAGATTCCAAAAAGATTCCTAGGTGTTGAGTGGTCCTTCTCCATGTTCTCTCTAATGATGCTCCTACATCATATACTCCCCTTGACAAAATTTCATGGACTCCTATCCATGAGCTCTTGCACTGACTTTCCATGCTTCTGGATATCAGCTTCATTTTCCCAACTAGCATCTTCTATTGGGTGTCCCTTCCACTTGACCAGATATTCAAAATAGGTCATCCTCCTGGTCCTTTTTCCAATCCTCTAATCAAGAATCTTCTCTATCTGTGGTTTTTCTTCTATATTCATTTGTTTCTCCCACTGAATCTTCTCTTGATATTTTGATCCCTCTGTGTCATATTTCCTATAAGGATACAGGTCTGAAATGTTGAATATAGGCGATATGCCCACATCCTCCGGCGGCTCAATCTCATAGGCGTTTTCATCAAACTTCCTCAAGATCTTACATGGTCTTATCTTCTTCATATTTAACTTGTTATATGTTCCCCTAGGGAACCTTTCTTTCCTGAGATGTGCTGGAACCTGATCTCCTACTTCAAATTGAAGTTCCCTGCGATGTTGATCAACTCTGTGCTTGTACTCTTGGTTAGAAATATGCAACTTTCCTTTGATCTGGCTATGGAGCTCTTACATTTCCGCAGCAAAATCTTTTGATCCAACACTCCTGATCTCACTCTGTTCCAAGTATCTCAACTTAGATACTCCCCTCTGTTGCATTCCATACAATATTTGGAATGGGCTCTTTCCAGTGCTCCTGTTTGGTGAGTCATTATATGCAAATTCTTCTTGTGGAAGAATCTGATCCCACTGATTGTGATGCTTAGTGACCAAACTCCTCAACAAGTTTCCCAAAATTCTATTTACCACCTCAATCTGCCCATATTTATGAGGGTGATAAGCTGAGCTAAAGGACAAATATGTCCCCAATTTCTTCCACAACGTTCTCCAAAAGTGACCAACAAATTTTGTGTCCCTGTCCAAGGCAATGCTTTTGGGTAGTCCGTGAAGTCTCACAACTTCCTTGAAAAATAGATTTGCAACATGTGTTGCATCACTGGTCTTATGGCATGGGATAAAGTGTTCCATATTTGAAAATCTATCCACCACCACAAATATGGAATCAAATCCTCTTTACATTCTTGGCAGTCCCAACACAAAATCCATGCTTATTGCATCCCAAGGCCTCTCTGGTATTGGCAATGGTTGATACAATCCAATGTTCTGTATTTTTCCTTTTATATGTTAGCAGATTCTACATCTGTTCACAAACTTTATCACTTCTATTCTCATACCTAGCCAATAGTATGAACTGCTCAACTGTGCAAATGTTTTATCATGGTCAAAATGTCCAACCAATCCTCCACTATGCTTTACTTTCAAAAGGTTATCCCTCATCGAGCATTTTGGTATGCACAACTGATTTCCTTTGAACAAAAACCCCTCTTGAATCATATAATCTGTCCATTGGCTTCTGTCTCCCAGCACATGATTTTCACATGCCTCGTATGCTTCCTTGAAATATGGATCATCACAATACATACCCTTAAGGTGTTCAAGCCCCAAGGTCTTCACCTGAAATTCCTATAGAATCAAACATCTCCTGCTTAATGCATCAACAACTTTGTTAACATTCCCAATAATATGTTTTATGAAAAAAGTAAAATTCTGCATAAACTCAACCTATTTTGCATGCCTCTGATTCAATTTTTCCTTTCTGGTTATGAATTGTAAAGCCTGGTTATCACTATACAAAACAAATTCCTATTTGACAAGGTAATGCCTCCATTTATTCAAGGCTTGAATTATGGCATAAAAATCCTTATCATATGTGGAGTATTTTATCTTGGTCTCATTCATCTTCTCACTAAAATAGGCAATAGGTCTATTATACTGACTCAAAAATGCTCCAATTGCAACTCCACTTGCATCACATCTCACCTGAAATGTCTTTTCAAAATTTGGCAAGACCATAATTGGTTTCTCTGTTATGTTCTCCTTCAGTATATTGAATCTCCTCTTGGCCTCCTCTATCCATTTAAAAGACACGTTCTTCTTCTTCACTGTATCCATCATTGGTGCACAAATTCCACTGAAGTCTCTGATGAACTTCCTATAGAAACTTACTAATCCATGGAATCTCCTTACCTCAAACGTACTCTTTGGCGATGACCATTCTTTGATTTCTTTCACCTTCTCTGGATCCATCTTCAATTCATTTGAAGAGATCACAAATCCCAAGTAAATGAGTTATGACTTCACAAAAGAGGACTTCTTCATATTTATCAACAACTTCTCTTGCTATAGTCTCCTCATCACTAGTGTCAGGTGCTTCAAATTCTCCTCTTTAGTCCTACTAAAGATCAATATATCATCTAGATATACAACCACAAACTTGCCAATGAAATCTTTCAGTATTTCATTCATCAACCTCATAAAAGTACTCGGGGCATTTGTTAATCCAAATGGCATAACAAGCCACTCATACAAACCTTCATTTGTCTTAAAGGCTGTCTTCCACTCATCACCTTCTCTCATTCTAATCTAGTGATATCCACTTTTCAAATATATTTTAGAAAATAAATTTTCTCTACTTAAACAATCCATTAAATCATCCATTCTTGGTAAAGGAAATCTATACCTGATGGTGATATTGTTAATGCCTCTTGAGTCTGTACACATTCTCCATCCTCCATACTTGTTTGGACTCAACACAGTTGGTATTGCACATGGACTCAAGCTCTCTCTGACCAAACTCTTGTCTAAAAATTCCTAGACTTGGTTCTTCACTTCCTCATTCTCTCAAGGTGTCAATATGTATGTTGCTTTGTTTGATAGAATTGCTCCTAGTATCAAATCAATATGATGGTTGATACTTCTGATGGGTGGTAATGAGTTATGCATCTCATCCACCACTATGTCAGCAAAATCATCCAAACATTCCTAAACTTATTCAAGAAATTCATCCACGAAGTACTTGTAAGGATAAATTCGGGTTTCCTCACCACAACGAACTACATCTCATGTTCTTTCTTGACTTCTTTCAGGAGTTCCTTCCTGCTCATGAGAAGTGTGCTTGTGATGGCTTCCTTTTTCACTTTCTTCTCCTCTATTGGCAACAACATGTACGTTCTAACATTCTTCTCTAAGGTGTATGTATTCTTCCTACCATCATGAATGACATTCCTATCAAACTACCATGGTCTCCCCAACAAAATATGACATACATCCATGGGAATGACATCGCATAGAATTTCATATTTATATCCTCCTATCTTAAATTCAACCAAGCATTGTTTAGTAATCATTACCTAGTGTCCTTTCTACAACCATGAGACTTTGTATGGTTTCGGATGTGCATTTGTTTCCAGCTTGAACTTCTCCACCATCTCTATGGATACTAAGTTATCAGTGTTCCCACTGTCAATTATAACCTTTCATACTTTGTCTTTAGTATTGCAAGCTGTCTTGAAGAGATTGTTCCTCTGCACTAGCTTTTCAACTTTTTCCTGTGGTTTAAGAGAACCTTTCTCAACATCAGGGATGTTCCATCCTCTGCTCCTTCTGCCTCAACATTCCTTCTCTATGATTCTAAAATGTGATCTTAAACTCCTCCTTCTTTATTTTTCTCAGGACATTCCCAAGACATGTCCTCTATCTTTCCATAGGCATATCATCTTACTTCTCCTCCTTTGCTTCTTCCTCTTCCTCTAGAAGAACTTCTTCCACCACCCCGTCTTCCTTGGGAAATTCCTCCTCTTTCTGAGTGACTATGTGGTTTCTCAGTCTTGTCCTTAGACTTATGTTCCTTGTCATGGGTAACTCCCTTGCCTTTGTTTGGGGCTATTCTTTTACCTCTCCCTCGCTGGCTTTGTTTTCTGGCCAACTTATCCTCTGTCTTCAGTGCAAATTGATAAGCATCCTCCACTATCCTTACTGACATCATACTGAGCTCATCTTGGATTTCATATCTCAGGCCATTTATATACCTTAAAACTTTTTCTTCATCTTTCTATCTTTGTCCAATTATGATGTTTAGCCTGTAGAACTTCTCTATGTACTCCTTAACTTTCATACCCTTATGTCTCAGATTCTGCAACTTCCTAAATAGATTGAACTGATAATATACTTAGCCTTCAACTTGGATACCATTATGTACCAATTATTTATCTTCTATTTTCCTTTGCTTCTCCTCTCAGCCTACAGTTCATCCCACCACAATGTTGCATGTCCTTTTAGCCTGGTGACAACATGTTTCACCTTTTTATCTTCATTGACATCTTCATAGTTGAAATGTTTGTCCATGGATCTTATCCAATCAACATCTCTTCAACATCTAAATTTCCTTCATACATTGGGAACTTTATCTTGCCTCTAGATCCCAATATAAAAACTACTCTCAGCAAATGTTCTTCGACAAAATCCTCTCCTGCTTCTTCTTCAACTTCTACTTCTTCACTCTCTGCATCGTTGATGTCTCCAGCATTAGGTGCTCGTCTCTGCACTGCGTCCATCGCCTCTAATATTTCACGAAGTTCTCGCATTTCCATTTCTACAACCCGATTGGCTAAAGATGGTTCAACTCATCTCCTCGATGGCATTGTGTTGACTATATATCACACACAGAGTACAACTTCAAGTTCTTTTGTCTCTTCTCCTTTTCCTGCTATCTCAAGAAAAACTTTCGCTCTGATACCACTTGTTGCAATCCTCCTTCTCTCCTAAGGGTTGTGCGATCTCCCAGTCAGGATCTCCAATTTTGGAGTTGAAAGACTCTCTGAAACATGGCTGGTATGATTCTGTATTAAACATAGGTCCTCTCGGTCCCCTGCGTAGGCTTCATGATACCCGTGAACTTCCATTTCGCATTTTGCAAAATCTTAGAGTTGGTGTTAGCCCCTTTTCTCCCAGCCCCTCCTCAAATGTGATCTTGGCGATGACCTCACACCTACGTGTGATTGCGAGTGCACTCAAGAGTGGTTTGGGGTCAAACTGCTTTTCTCCCCGCAATTCAGCCTGAGCCTCCATGTGTCTTTTCTCTAAAACCGTGGTCTTGATTGTGGCCCGCCCTCAATCTCATAAATATCGAACACTTTCTATCCCCACAATGAGAGATGATCATTGATCTCATGATCTTGACGGTGCTTTCGAATGGATGACCAAGATCTATTTCTTGGGATCAACGGTTTAGACCTCCTTTTCCAAGATCGATGGTTGTGGTCGATTCAGAATTCTGGACTTCGGAATTCTTAAATCTCAAACCTTAGTTTCCTTTGCAAGGAAGTCTTTTGAAGCGAAAGATCTATGGACACCTATCCCCTTAAATTAACGGTTGTGATCTCTGTAGGTCTTTGGACTTCGGGTTTCCCAAATCTCAAACTCCACTTTCCTCCATACTCCAATCTCTCGGATTTGACGATCTGCAGACACCTAGCCTACTCAATCAACGGTCCTTCTTCCACTTATGGTGTTTGACCTTTCGACTCAGATCAATGGTCCTATGACCCTCTTATCGATCAATGTTCGATATCTTCTCCAGTCTTTGGACTTCAGATATTTCAAATATCAAATTCCACCCTTTTCCAAATGGATTTTATCCGAAGGCTGTGATCCACCGACGCTTGTTCTCCTAATATGATGATCGAGGATTACTTTGGGTCTTTACCCAGAGAACAGGGATTTATGCCATGTTTCTCGAGAGATCCGATGGCTACGAATCACTTTGAGACTTTACCCGGAGTCCATGGATTCATGCCATGTCTCCTCTAGATCTGTCGGCCCAGATTCACTTCAGGTCTTCGGGATTTGGCAGTCTCAGTTCTCAAAATGAAATCCCACTACAATCTACTAAGAAGTGTCCACTTACAGATCAATGACTCTCAACTCTTCAACTCTTTGGGCTTCAGGTGTTTCAATGCTTCACCTTTTCCTTCCTTTAGATCGTTGGACCTGTCGACATGTACACTTCTGGATCTAACTGTCCAAATTCTCTTCTTCTCTTCGGCACTTCGCGCTTTGGGAATCTCAAGTTTCAACCTCGCTCCCTCCTAAGATCATGATATTTGATGGCTCATGTTCGCTTGATCGATCTAATGCCTAAGGTTCACTTCAGACGATTTGACAGCTTAGGTATGCTTCAAAAGATTGAACAACTGAGATTTCACTTCATATTTCCATCTCTTTGGGCTTTGGGAATCGCAAGTCTCATACCTTGATGATTTCTCCCTCCTGTGTGTGCGAAGCATTAAATCTCATGCACATTGTTATGATCAGAAGACTATTGATCCTTTGCATTGTGATCCAATGGACGATGTCGCTCCTCCTCATGATCTTCTGATTTCTTTCGACTTAGAATTTTTTCTAATTCTTCAAAGGTCTTTACCTTTGAACCTCCTGTGAGTCCATCTCTCGGACCTCGACTACACTTCTGAAAATTGCTATCCCTACTGAGCTTGGCCTTCATGAAGGTTTCTACTTCCTGTGCACTCCTTGCGTTTAAGGGATTTTCAATAACTTAGATCTGAAGGATTTCTTGAAAATAAATTCTTCTCTCTCTCCTGGTGCTCTCCTCTTCCTTGATGCACACCTTGCAACTAATTCTTACACAAGATTTGAGTTCTTGTGGACGACTGTGCATGCCTTGCAATAGTGACTTTGCATTCCTTGCAAAGGGGAAGTTTGTGTTATCTCTTATGAGCTTCAGAACCAAAACAGATCCCGTCAATGCACGCCTTGAATTCTATATGCACACCTTGCACCGATTCGACAGAAGAGAAACAATTGAAATTTATACTAACATTCATAGTTCCATATACTCATAACGAAATTCATTCATTCATGAAAACACAATAACATGGAATTGCAAACAATGTATACACCATGCATTAGGTCAATTTTCCTCTGTTATCTTCATTCAAAAATAAAAGTGGCTACAACTATAATCAAAACAACAATTGAAATTCAAAAATCTCCTACTTATTTGTAGTTGCCTCATTTGGGCATACAAAACCTCTATTTATCTCAGAGGGTCCTTAGGGTTCCCCCGATTACTTTTCTACTCCAAAACCTAACCTAATGACTATCTTAGTTCAATCACATTCTAGAGAAGGATTGGAAACTCCCACTTCACTCGTGATCGTTCAAGCGTGCTTCAAAAGATTTCTCGGTTTTGAGTTCAGGTGGTCTTCAAAATATTAGTCATGACTGCCAACGTTGAGATTTCAAAAATATTCCCAGGCACTGAGTGGTCCTACTCCATGTGCTCACTAACGATTCACCTACATCAGATAGAGAGAGGGAATAGAGAGATAAAGAGGGGTAGAGAGAGAGTGAGACTGATCTAGATTATTTTAGAAACGAAAAGAAAGTAGACATATTACAATTAAATACACACAAATATTTCCAGAAACAAAGAAATACAACAATACATGATTTCTATTAATGAAATAAATGTACAAATACTATAAAAATACAGAGTGAATGAGATCGCTAGAATGGTGGCAACTTATCTCTGAGAAGAGATGTGATAGATATGCTCATTCATAAGAAGATGAGCATAATGAGGATCTAAAGGCCTTTTTATAATAAACATGAATTACAAAACCCTATTCATCCAAAAACCTAACCCTAGGATATGAAGCCCCAAAAGCCATGTGGACCCCATTGGGGTAAGTTAGTACATCAACTTCCCGTGGTCATAAATTTTTCATACGATCTATGTTTTAGGTGTGTGATAGATCGTTGGAAAGATCTTTTCGAGAAATACATATTTTTTCATCAAACTTTGACTTAGTCAATAATTTGACTGTGAAAAAACCAAAAAATGTTGTTTAGGCCTCAAAATGGCCCCAGAAGTACAGAAAGATGTAATGACATGAAAAGTACCAAAATAAGCCAATTAGAATAGGTGGGCGGCCACCAATATCCACTTGGATTCTGTGTAAGCCTTCAAGATATCCCCAGAAGTGCAGACTCCAAAATTACAAAGAGATGTCACCATTATAGAGAAACGTATTGAACTAAAGACTGTCAAGATGAGCCAAGTGGAATTTGGAATAGGTGGGTGGCCACCAATATCCACTTGGATCAGTCCTCCCCCCTTAGGAAGAAATGGTATCCATTGTGTTGAGTTCCCGTTGAAGAGGGTAAAGAATTTGTTGAATCTAAATCTTGGTGAGTTGCTTGCCTAGCTGGAGAAGTTACATTGCTTGGTCTATGGAAGGTTGTCACGAACTTGTTGCTGGTGGGGTTGAATTTGTTCAACCAACATGTTGTATATTGGATTGAAGGGGCATTGTGTAGGCACCATTGTAGGTGAAGAAAAAATATATTATTTTCCTTTTGTAATCTTATTCTACTGTATAAAAGGATTTGAGGCTGCAGTGGTTGCAATGGCCTTCTATTCATCCTTTGAATAGATTGTGAAGAGGTTGAATTTAGCAGCATGAGAGATTACCTTGCAGCAATGTTTTGGTGGAACAATAGTCATACCTACCTTTGGTATCTTGTAGAACTAACCCCCTAGAGTAATAATTACACTATGAGGTCGAGACTCATAAACATGATGAAATTCACACATATATGGTTGGCCCAAAACAACATCACAGACATCAAGAGGGGAAAAATCACACACTACCTCATCCTTGAAGGGCTGGATTCCAAAGGATAGAAGACATAGCTTGCCGACACAATGTTCTCATCCCTCGAGAAGCCACCCGATGTTGTAAGGTTGCGGGTGTGGTGTTTTTGACAACCCCAACTGTTTGATGACCTCCGTTGAGATGAGGTTATTCTGGCTTCCACTATCAACAATGAAATGAAATGGGGTCCCTTTCACCCACATCTATGAATGGAAGAGGTGTTGCCCCTCTTCACGATGTGCTGGTTCTTCTGGTTGAATTGTTGTGGTTGTGATGGTATTAGTGGGGTGTGCATCGATGATATGCCTTTTTTCATTATTTTCTGGATCATATTCCAAATTAGGGTTCGACTCCTTGTCTTTGATCTTGTCCACCAATGACTATTTTGAGTGACATACATTAGTATTGTGCCAGGGGATATTTTGGAAGTCGCACCACTTCCCGGTGTCATTCTTTGTCTTTACCTTAAACTTCTTTTCATGTTTCTTGGATTATTTGTTAGGAGGCTATTAGTTAGGGACATATTTATTATGCTTTGGTTTTTGAAGATTTGCAGACCCAAACTCCCATTTTTTCTGGTACCTAAATTTGTGCTTGATTTTGACATTACATTGATAGGCAACTCCCATTGATGAGATGTTTATGAAATCCATTTCAGTTTGGATGTACCTATGAAGAACCTCACGGTATTTCAGAACTAGATGTCACTCAGATTCTTTGATACCCATCTTGGTGCACAAGATATGGAAATTATTTGTGAACTATGACATTGTTTCACCCCTCTCTTGCCGCAGTGTGGTCCATCTCATGTGCTAGTCTTCATAGTTATCAATAGGGTAATATTGTTCCTTGATCGCATCCACAAAAAATATCCCAAGTGGGCTTGGCCCCATATATTCCAAATTCCTATGTGGAACATTGATCCCAGTAAGTTTCCCACCAATGTTAGACATGGGGGAGAGCCCTAAGGAGTGAAAAGGTGATCTTTTCCCTGTCGAAAATATTTTGAACAAATAAATAACCTTCTAGCAGATTTAACAATTTTTCTAGGCCATCCACATCTATCTGACCTTCAAATATGAGAATATCAAAATTAACTTGTACCTTGAAGGGAGAGGTTCCTCCAAAGTGGTCGCTTGCTGAATATGTGCTTGTTGCTATAGCTAGGGTTGAAGGATGTGGGAAAAATTATCCATCATTTTGTCCCTTTGTCATGCAACAACTTGCTCAAGAAACATGTCAATATAATCTTATGCTCCACTATTTTTATTTTCTTCCACCTTGGAGGGTTTCTTGGGTGTGAGAGAGAGATTTTCCTCAAGAGAGAGAAGATCGAGACCCAAATTATTGTACTCGGACCTTGTTGGGGACATGCACTGAAAAATGATCAAGAGAAGCCTACTCTTATACCTCTGATCCATATTTTTCTGGAACGAAATGAAAGTAGGGATATTACAATGAAATACACACAAACATTTCCAGAAACATAGAAATACAAAAATGCATGAATTCTATTAATGAAAGAAATGTATAGATACTGTAAAAAGAAAGAGTGAATGAACTCACTAGAATGGTGGCAGCTTATCTCTGAGAAGAGATGTGAGGTCTATGCTAATTTGTAAGAATATGAGTACACTGAGGCTCTAAAGGTATTTTACAATACACAATAATGACAAAACACTAGACATCCAAAAACCTAACCCTAGGAGATGAAGTGTCAAAATTCATGTGGGCCCCGTTGGGGTAAGTTAGTACATCAACTTCCCGGGGTTGTAACTTTTTCATACGATATTCATTTTAGGTGTGTGATGACCCGTTGCAAGGTATTTTCAAGAACTACACATTATGTTGTCAAAATCTGACTTTGTCAGCAGTTTGACTATGGAAATCCCAAAAATGTTGTTTAGGGCCTCAAAATGGCCCCAGAAGTACAAAAAGATGTACTGATATGAAACCTGCCAATATGAGCCAGTTGGAATAGGTGGGAGGCCACCAATATCCACCTGGATGATGTGTAGGACTTCAAGACAACCCCAAAAGTGTATAACCCACAATTACAAAGAGATGTCACCATTACAAAGAAACGTGTTGAATTGAAAATTGTTAA
>WSFP011394598.1:0-27521 GCA_009831015.1 Picea engelmannii
ACTGTAAAAATACAGAGTGAAAGACTCGCTAGAATGGTGGCAGCTTATCTCTGAGAAGAGATGTGACAGCTACTCGCATTCGCAAGAAGATGGTTACAATGAGGCTTTGAAGGCCTTTTTACAATAAACAGGAATGCCAAAAATCTTAGACATCCAAAAACCTAACCCTAGGAGATGAAGCGCCAAAAGTCATGTGGGCCCCATTTGGGTAAGTGAGTACATCAACTTCCCAGGGTCGTAACTTTTGCATACGATCTCTGTTTTAGGCATGTGATAGCTCGTTGGAAAGGTATTGTCGAGGAGATTCATTTTGGGGGATAAATGATACCTTTAGATATCATTGAGAAGCTCGATCTCGAAAAACCTTCATTTGGGCCCTCAAAATGGCCCCGAAAGTTAAAAACTGCTAAAAATAGTAAATTGCCAAAATTGCCAGAAAACTGTTTTGAGCCAGTCAGAAAAGGTGGGTGGCCACCAATATCCACCTGGATCACTTCAGCTTCGGAAGATTTTAAAGCACCACACAATAATCTCTCGGAGTTCCAGATTACCGAACTCGCGATGTAGGGTGGATCAATCATCCACGTTTACTCAACATACTAAGGCTGTCACTTACTATGGAACCTCAGGCGTCTGAGTTCCAGAACTTCAAAGCTTCCAGACTTCAGAGGATTTCACATCTGCGCATACGAACTGTTAATCTCCGAACACTCCCAATAACCTTTGCTGACATCATTCCGTCACATCACTTAACATTTTCCAATTGTGGGGGCTTGCAATGATGGTTTGGAGTAACCTGCCTTTCATCCCTCAATTCTTCTGACGTTGACATGTAACCCCTCGGTGAAACCATGGTTTGGATTGAGGGATTTCCTTGGAGAATTAACTCCCGTGCAACTTGGGTTCCTGCAATGCCTCCTGGCCATCGATCTTCATGTATCATGATCAACGCCAGTGTGGGTCCTCTGTCCCTTAAATTCGTTATGTAACCTCGGCTCCACTAACCATGCTCATACGGAGTGCCACGTGGAAAAATACCAACGAATGACTCGTGGCCCAATCAGATGGGTGTCACACGTAACATTCCATATGGAATTTCAAATTTCTACGAGTTCAAAACCCACTGGCACATGGCACACATCCCATGTGTCCACATCCATCCAAGTGATGTCATCATGACTCACTACTTAGGCTCTTCGGGAGATTTCGCCCTTCACTACTGCATTTGACCTTTTAACAATGGCTTGATCCAACGATTGAGCTCTCCTCTCCATATCTATGGTGTAGATCCACTTTGGAGCTTCGGGCTTCGACCCTTCTCTTGTTTATGACATCAGACTTCACTGAAGTCCCGAAGTCCGAAGTCTAAAGGGCTTCCAGGTTAACCCTTCTACACCTTCCCTAGATCTAACGGTCGTAAGGGATTTCCCGTCCTTCTGAACAAATCCTACGACACAAAACAAACTCTGTTACTCTGCGGATTTCCAAAGGAATTCATGACTAACTACCTCGCAACATTACCATATCTGACGATCATGAAGGATTCTCCTTCTCCCGAACAGATCCTAAGGTCCACATTACTCTGCAGTCCAACACCACTTTTGTCATGGTTTTACGCACTGCTACTCCTCCTGAGCTTCATAACACGACCAAGGTAACTTCTTGGCACTTAGGAAGGTTGTGAGGTTTGAAATTGCTCCTCCAGACACAATTTCCTCTTGAAACCTTGTGTCCAATGACCAATTACCCAACCCATCCAAGCTCCGCGTTGAAACCATGGGTTAGACCTTGAGTTTTGTCCATTTTGATAACAACTCCTTCCAAAACTCTTGCTTCAACTTCCACTAACATGGACCATCCAAGCTCAGTGTTGAAACGATGCTCTGATACTAATTTCTAACATCCCCAACCATCAACAGGCCTGGGCAATGCCACTACTCATCTCTGACTTAGCTGCAATACCAAAGTGTAGCATCCCCGACCCTCCACAGAGACCAGGCAATGCCACTACTGTGGAATATTCACATATAAATATAATACGCATTAAATCAAATTAACACATTTTAACATAGAGTTACTGTTACCATTCATATTTAAATAGAGTTAACAACAATTCATACATGCAACGAAACACATGATAACATTCCATCATTATGCATAACATAAAATTAAGTAGATAAATTATACTTATCTTTCAACTGTAATAACACCAACAACTGCGTGCAGACCTTCAACGAACCTCCTAGCCATAGATCGCGTTGCTCATCACTCTCAACAGTAGGTCACCCCCGAGTTGGGACTAAGCTCCACCGGGCAAGGGAATCCTAGGCTAGGCAAGGTCAACAGGAAGACACACATTTTATGAGGATGGATTCTCTCCCAGGAGCCACTTATGCCCACTTCTCACAGACTCTCATTCCCCACATGCCTATCCCACCCCAAGAGTATACACCTTCACTGTCATACCAGACAGTCCTTCGGTTGCTAAACCTCCCTTGCCTTGGGCTTCATCAACAAGCCGGACTAGAATTCTCTGAGCTCTATGGAAACTACAGGACCCCTTCCAAGAGTTCTCACTTCCTCTATGTACTCTCTCACCTAGAGAGAGTGGCTCATAGGCATGACAACCTGCTTCTTCAACCACAACCACCTCTCTCACCTGGAGAGAGTGTTGCACATAGGTCTGACAACCTGCTTCTTCAACTCTGTTCCAGCACAAGGAGGACAACTGCAAGGCTCAACAAGGAACAAACGACAACAAGCCATGCTCAGTCCAGGAACTGTGTGGCCACAACAACCCACAACCATGACACACATGACACAGATAATACACAGGATACTTGGGCTTCATAGAAGACGTGGCTCAGTCCGTGGGTTCTCACTAGGTTCAGGATGTGTGACTATGCATAGGTTGAACAGGTTAAATGACGGATCAGTTCATGGGATTTTCCCACTGGTTTCAAGGTGCGTGACTAGAGAACAAAACACAGAGGTCAAGTGTAGAGGAAAAATGGGTTCAGACCGATATCCCAATGAACTCAGGTGGAGGATGGAAGAATGACCCATGAACTACCATCACCATTTGACTCACGGGTTACTAGTTGCAGAGATCCGTGATGGATGCCCCCTCGGTTCACGGTTAGACAGTGGGTCGAGAATGGAGGAAGAACCCCCATTACGGCTCAATTCTTGGGTTAAATTGCATGTGCCTAGGCCGACACATGTCGCCCATGAAGCTGCATGCACTCCATCAAGTACACGTTCCCTTTTCCAGGAACTTAGGATAAAAATATGTTATCACACAACTTTGGAATAATAATAAATTATTATTCTCAAGGACTTAAGCCCCTAAGCTTAGCCCCTCTTTCCAACCTTTCAACCCCCTTTCCCTTACCCACCTTGTGGAAGCTTAGTCCCCCATCACTCTTTCTTCATAGTCGGTCTGCACGCAACGATTTTTAATCTTTATTAATGTTCTGCATAATTACATATACAAAAACAGGCTCTTGGCCTTTAACACTTAGGCTCTCTGGCCTAATAAACACATAAGCCCACCAACTTATATACACTTGGATCACCAGCCTATAAACATGATTACAATTCATAATAAAATTGGGGCACTACCGGGGGATATTACATACCACGTGGAACCCCTCTATTGGTCATTGTGTATGGAAAAAATTATGGGTTCACGGGAATCGAATCCGTGACCTATGGTCCGGGTGGAAAGCGACTTGGCAGGGCCGGGCTGGCCAGCCCACCCTCACTTTGGTTCTTAACCTATGGTGGCACTGAATGTATTTAAGTTTGAAAGGTTGAATATATGGGCTTTGTAAGGGTTGGGGCCTAGACCCAGCCCCTGACGTTACCATGCGATTGATGTAACATGACTGCAAACCTACACTTAAAAACGTTGGCGCGAAATTTTGTGAGTCTAGCCCTGGCGCGTTGTAATACGACCGATGTGCATATGACCCAGACTTCAAATGGATAGCGTGGTTTTATAGAATTAGAGCACGGTCGGTCGGGCTAGCCCGCTGACCAAGGGTGTGACCTAGGGCTCGAATATGGGGGCTTAAACCACATGGGGCACATGGAGCTTGTAGACGACGACCGTATGGCCTATACATATAACCGAGAGCCAGGAATCCAGGAGGGGGGCAACACATAACTGCTAGCGCCTAGCCACATGGAGGTGCCCAAATGACCAGGTGCCGGCGAAAAAAGGGGCTGCACCTTGTTTATATGAAAAAGTGGGTTTTATTACTTTGTATTAAGCTTTTAATTGATTTATTCAGTGGTTTTATGTGGGTTTGGTCATTTTTGGGGGATATTAGGCCCTTTTTGAGGTAAGATCTTGGGGGGAAGTTGGGAGATGGTTACCAAAATTAGGCCCATACAAACCAAAGGCTCTTGAATCCATGGAGGAGGTTCAAAATAGGTTTATGCTTAATAATTATTGAGCCAAAGCCATTTTTATGCAGGGAAGCCATTGAAGAGAGCACCTTTGCGGGCCATTTCGCGGAGCTTCATTCATTCGATTTCAGTGCTGTCAGTTTTGTTGGGTTCTATAGATCTATTAGAACAAGACCATATCCGTTTCTAATCCTTTTGGAACTATTGTGATGTGCTGTTGAGAACTCAACACACCCTAAAAAGTCTCTGTCATTTTGTTTTCTTTTTGGGTACCACTTAATCTTTTGCACTGTTGGATTCGACTTCATTTTGAGAAATGTTTTGTCTTTGCTTATTCTCATGAATCCCATCACCTATTTAGGTTTGTTTGAAATTATGAAACCCCATTAATTAAAAGGTCTTAACAACTGAATAAAGAATCGAAAACCAAAACACTTCACCCGACACACTCAGATTCGACATTGGAAGGAATTCAAAGAAGGAGAAGAACCACTCAGGAAACATCAGTCGCTGAGCACCGATATCCATCGACATCGAAAAAAGGAAGTTTTTTTCTTGCATCAAGTCTTGCATAAGGATATCGCTGATAGCCGATTCCCCTTCGGCATCAGTAAACGACGAGGGGGATAGACGTTAACGAAGAGAGAAAAGATATCGCCCATAGCCGATGCCCGACGCGCTTATTGGAATCGAGGAAAACCTAAAAAGATCATAAATTTTTTTTTGAATGCACTAAAGGTTATTCCTGATCTCCAATTCATTTTTGACATTGGGACATTTTTGAGGAATCTAATACGAAGAAATCTCTTGATAGGTTTATCGCCGATCGCCGACCTTGGATACTTTTTCGGCATCGGCAAGCTAATGTTTGTTTTAGAAAGAATAACTTAAGGAAGGTCCCGACTCTGATTAATACACACTTATTAAGTCACCGATATTCAACGCCACATTTCTTTACCCGGTAGGAGGATCGTACGATCTAGTTTTATCCCGAGTCATTTCTGGTTCCTTAGGCCCTAGTCATACCTCCTAGTCAGCGTTGCTGCGTTAGCAATGTACGGTAAAATCGATCGACGTCAGAAATTTTTGTAGGAGTTTATCAATGAAAACATTCATAGCACACCCTCGATCCCTGATCCACCCACTGAGAGATCGACACGATGGGACGTTTTATCATTTGATACGATAAATTTTGAGCATTTAGGGAGCTAATTAATACCAAATCTCGCATTAGTTGCTACCTTGTGCGCCAATCAAAAAAACCATTTAAAATCACTGATAGACCACATCACCACCCATGCCTCCACCTTCAACCCATGATGAATTTAAGTTATAGAGATTCGACGAAAGATTTGTTAAAATTTCACTCATAACCCGAATTAAATGGCTGATGCGACACTGTAAGTTCTTCCTTGTTTAAATTCTCTTGAGCCATTGCAAATGAAATCATTCTGCACATAAGAGAATTCCGGAGCATACGTAGGAGCAAGAGGAGCGACTTGAAGGTTGCATTGATCCAGTGATTGTCAAAATAACCAGGTTTTAACAAGCTTCAGAGGTATGAATCCGAGTCTGCAAATTTGCTGGCTGTAATTCACATGTTTTTATCTGGTTTTTTGTTTTACACAGTCTCTGAAATTTTATTTTAGTCACAGGAATAATGCTGCCAAGAAATTCAACCACCAGACGATTGCCGAGGGTACCGAAGCTGAAAGAACCAGAGGTAGGCAAAGGCTCTTCTCCAGGGGCTGCAAAACAATTAGAATACACTCTGAGGCTAAAACTTGTCATTAAGACAACAACGAAGAAGGTTTTCATCCTGTAACATCCCCGACCACCCATGCCGAGGCATGCTACATGAGAGAATGTTTTTTTTCTCTCTGCGAAACATACTATAACATACCCAACATCCAGCTGAGCTATGCCACATAAATTTTTTGAACTGCATGCAATTAAAACATATACACACAAAACTCTTGCAGAACTTTATATATAAAATGTAAATAGACAAATACATTTCGTAAATGCACGTATTCATACTGAAATAACAGTAAACATATACATGCAACATATACAGGAAATACCCATGAATATAAAGATAGTTATAAGTACACATAGGATAAACCCATAAAAACAAACATGTAAATAATAATGCAACATGTAAATTTATCACACAATTGACACTTGTCTTGGTAAGAATGTCACCAACTGCATGCAAACCTTCCACGAACCTCCCAGCCTTAGACCACACTACTCATCACTCTCAGCAGTGGGTCACCCTCGAGCTGGGACTAAACTCCACCCGGGTAAATGGATTCTTAACCAGGCTAATGGTTCATAGACAACAAGAAAGAATCTGTCATAGGTGCCCACTCAAACTAAAATACTACAGTCCCTCATTCCCCACATGCCTGTCCCACCCCAGGAAGTGTGCCCCTTATCTTCTCAATAGTCCTTCGGCTGCCCCACTTCCTTTCCGGGCTTCAACAACAGGCTAAACATAAAGTCTTAGTGCTTTATAGCTGCAGTTTAGCACCTTCAGGAAATAAATTCCCAACAATTCTCTCACATAGAAAGGAATTGTTCACGGGCTTGACAACCCGCCTCTTCAATATTCCACGGGCCTGACAACCTGCTTCTTCAGTCCAACTCCCAAACTAACCAACTACAAAAACATGTATGGGTATGGATACAGGTTCAAGTACAGTGACATGAAGGTACGAAAGATAGCTCAATGAGTGTGTGAATGCTCATGGATGATTGACTGGATGACTGAATGATGGGAGGAATGAGGGACTGTAGGTTGTTAGTTTGATTGGGCACTTGTGACAGAGTCTTTCCTGTTGTCTATGAACCATGATCCTGGTTAGGATCCCTTTACCCGGGTGGAGTTTAGTCCGAGCTCGGGGGTGACCCACTGCTGAGAGTGATGAATAGTGTGGTATAAGGCTGGGAGGTTCGTGGAAGGTCTGCATGCAGTTTGTGACATTATTACCAAGATAAGTGTCAATTGTGTGATAAATTTACATGTTGCATTATTATTTATGTGTTTGTTTTTATGCGTTTATCCTATGTGTGCTTATAACTGTCTTTATATTCATGGGTATTTCTTGTATATGTTGCATGTATATGTTTACTTTATTTCAATATGAATACGTGCATTTACGAAATGTATTTGTCTATTTACATTTTATATATAAAGTTCTACAAGAGTTTTGTGTGTATATGTTTTAATTGCATGCAGTTCAAAAAATTTATGTGGCATAGCTCAGCTGGATGTTGGGTATGTTATAGTATGTTTCGCAGAGAGAATGAACATGTTCTCTCGTGTAGCATGCCTCAGCGTGGATGGCTGGGAATGTTACACATCCAGTCTCTGGCCTTCAAAGATACAGAGGCAAGCACAGGGTCGAAGATGTCACTTCCACATTGGGGAGAACTCTTTAACAAGATCAGTCGGGAGGAATACCTAGAATATGTCCCACACAGTGATCCAGATGTAAGAGTGCTCGACAACGAGGTGTTCCCGAACATCCGATGGTCATACCTACATATGGTGGCAAGAAGAACCCCCATTTTTCCCTACATAGAAGTCCTAAAGTGGCTCATCAACCACACAGACACACATAAATGTTTAATCAATGATGGCAATGGTGGGTGTGTTGGAGTGTTCCTTTCGGTAGAATTTCAGAAATAATACAAACTTAGAGACCCCGAGGAGAATCTAAATATAGATTTTCATGAAGTTATATGAATGCCACGACACCAACCAGGTGATGGCCTCATGGTGGAGGGAGTAAAATAAGTTCACCAACCGAAGCACTGGCTGGTATGGGATGACCAACTTAAGGGAGCCATACATCTATTTGATGGCTCTCATCTTCCGATTATATGGAGAGAAGGACTGCTCCATATTTTTAGAGGCATGGATGCCCTTGGCCTACACAGTGGCGATCTTTGGGAGTGGTTTCAACTGGGGAGAAAAAAATTCTAAAAAATTGAGCATCTGTGTACAATAGGCTCAGAAGCCAAAGGAAGGAGAGACACAAACTTTATACATGGCTTCATACTTGTTCGATGTCATGTGCGCTAGAAACATCTTCATTGGTGTGAATTTGAGTTGGCATGTTGCAGAGCTTCCGGTCCATGTCTACTTCAATGTGCTATGGGAAAATAGGTATAAGAAGTCTTACTCCCTCATCCGCTATGAATTCATAGCACAAATTTATTTTATTATTTTTAAGGAGGAATGCCTGAGACTATCGGTTGCGACCAAGAAAATGATATTCAAGGTAGGCCACTGGTACTTGGATGAGTGCGAAACCTACATTAAGGTGTTCGGGGCCACCAGAGCACCACATCCCCTACCAGATCATGTCCCAGACCAGCTTGTAGTAGGAGAAATATGCTATCAAACCATCTTGCAAGGCTACAACGCCACCCTTGTCAAGGAAAAGAAGTGGGCGTTCATACCCTATGGTTTTCATGTAGGGTTATACTTGGTAAAGGATACCACTCAAGAAAAACAAGAAGGGTTGAGCCAAATCAAGTTCAGATTCCAGATGGGCCGATTCCACAAGCATGATCCAAACGACCTGGTCTTGCAACATGCTTCACAAGTGTCGTCCTACTGGTCGTACGCCCATGAAAAATTCGAAGATGAAGTCTTCATAGAAAATGCCCAAGACTGGGATGAGGTGGTACAAAGGATGCTCAACCCAAAAATGACTAGGTTCAGGGCCATGAGCCTAGATGAACAGGTGATGACTATAGAACAGTTGGCTCAGGAGGCCCTCAGAACCAGGGAATAAATCAGAGCGACATAGGCAACATAGGCAGCTCCGATGCAGAACAAGGGATTCCCTATGACATCGTAGGCACATGGAAGGGGATTTATCATGATAGAATAGGTGAAACAAGTAATTGATCAGCTGCAAAATGAACCAGACCTCGTAGGAATGAAAAGGGTCCTTGCCGACAACCTAGTTGAAAGACGGGTAGGTCCAAGTGGCCCTGAGCTAATACAAATTGACGAAATCGCTAGGTTAGATAACCCTGAAGTTACGACGCCATAGTCCAGGTCACCAGGGGATGTTTCAGCTCATCCAAAGATAGAAAGGACACCAGGGAGAGAAAATGCACCAAACCCCCTCCACGACTTAATAACAATCTATGATGATGAGGAGAGATCAAATGTGTCCTTGGTGACTCTGGTTCATATCATAGAGGAAAACGAGCTTGAGAAGGCATCTTCCCCAGCTCCTGACGCTCAAATTCGGGACCTTCCACATAATGACCAGGAGGTCTAAAGTGTCTTAGACATTGAGCTACTCGATGTACCAGAGACCGAAATGGATAGTCCAACGGATGAGCCAGGGTCGGGCGAACAAAAGGAAGAAGTTCCACAACAGGAAATCGACATCTTAACAACTGATTATCAAGTAAGTACCGAGCCTACCCATGATGCTTCAATTTCAGCCAGTACACTACCTCCCGATGAGAAACAACCATTGAACGTGACTTCAGAACACACAGAAGAGTTTCAAGAACCTAGTCTTGAACAGATATACACTGTCAAAAGCCTGGGAAACATGCTTACCTGGGGAGATCAACAAATCCCTAAACCCTTGGATGAATTTTCTAATATACAGGCCATCTCCTATGATCGAAAAAGGAAGTCTATCATAAAGAGGACCACAAAGAAGAGGAGGCTTACTCTGGATCTCTCCATCCTCATTACCACAGAGGAAAAATTGATCAACACTGAGCATGCCAAGATGTCTGAGCTTATCGGTGCAGGGATGGCGATCATAGATGCCACCCTGGACAGAGCGAAAAGGGATGAAGAAGAGCTGGCCACTGCGCTGAAGGAGTTGGAACATCTACTCCATTTGGCGAAATACTATGAAGGTGTTCCTAAAAAGTGAATTCCAGGAGGCCTACAGTAAATTTATGAACGACCGACACCTTTTCACTGCAAGGATAGCCGAGTTTCAAGAAGACACCCTCATGGAGCTTGCGACGTGTAAGGATATGGAAAGGTGGTATGAGAAAGCACACCAAGAAATAGAAAGGATCAACTATATCAACATGGTTCAATAGGGCCAAGATGCTAAAGAGCACGACATCCGGGTACTAAGGGAAAGAAACATCGATCGCATAAAGAAGTTGGCCGAATACTGAGTGAAAATATCCCATGAACCTCATCGAGAAATCCAAGAGAAATGGGCTAAGTGCGAAAAGATATGGACCAAGATCAACCGGGCGATGAGAGACATCGGCCTCCTTGAATTTAACACACCCGATGACTTTGTCGACTTGTGTGACATAGCCAAATTACATGCCGAACAAGACTGATCATGGGCTACGGAGATAGAAAAGGTGGCAAACATGGCGCCAAGTCAAGTGCAACAGTTCATGGAACACCCGATCAAGGCTCGAACCGTGCTGCAATAGTTAAGTGCTAGAATAGTCAATATTGTGCATGGGTAGTAGAGATAAGAGAGATCCTTTTGGCCCCAATGGAACAACACAGATTCCCATATGCCAACACATGCAAGGATCTCTTCATCAAATGGTTGGAGTATGAGAAGAGTCATCCACTCAAGTGAGATCATTTGATGACTCTTAGAAGACTGAGAGATGAAAGCGCCATGTGGCGAGTTTTTTTTGTACTTAACTGCACTTTTGATATTTATTTCTAGTTAATAATATGTTATAAATAAGAGGATCGACCTGTTAGCAAAGGGTCGATGGTTGTTGCAAAGACCCTCATTTTTGGATTTGTAAAGAACTATTTCAGAGCTACCTTAATTGAGAAGTCCTGCCTAGGACCAGAGACAAGTTTGTGTTTTTCATAAGTTGTTAAGATGTTTTTAAGGAAGCTACTTGGAGAGTATAAATAAGAGGCAAGGCTCTCTCATTTGAAACACACTTGAGAATATTGAATATATATATGTGTCTGAGGTAACCAAGGATATCGAAATCAGAATTCTGACTGAAGGTGAAGAAAAGAAGGCCGAAATGCAAGGAAGGATAAATTCTTTTGATGGTGCTTTCTAAGGTATGTTATTTACAGGTCATCTCACTATTTTCACTATAAATTTTTTTCTATTATGATTCAGACCATGAAATTGCTATGAAAGTGAGAAAACATATCCAAGTATCCGTGGTAAAAAATTCATCTTGTGGGTCGTGATGTCTGGGAGCGGTTCTGAGGGCCTATTGATTCAAAACAAGGGATTCCCTATGACACCAGAGGCACAAGCAAGGGGATTGCCAATGATAGAACTGGAAAAACAAGTAATTGATCAATTGAAGAATGACCCAGACCTTGTAGGAATGACAAGGGTCCCTGTCGACAACCCAGTTGAAATCTAGGTAGGTCCAAGTGGCCCTGAGATAATACAAATTGACGAAATCGCCGGATTAGATAACCTTGAAGTTACGACGCCATAGGCCAGATCACCAGGGGACGTTTCATCTCAGCTAGAGATAACACGGACATCAGGGAGACAAATTGCACCAAACCCCCTCCACGACTTAATAACAATCTATGATGATGAGGAGATTTTGGAGGTGTCCTTGGTGACTTCGGTTCAGATCACAGAGGAAAATGAGTCCAAGAAGGCATCTTCCCCAGTTCCCGACGCTCAAATTCGAGACCTTCTATAGAATGACCAGGAGGTCAAAAGTGTCTTATACATTGAGCTACTCGATGTACTAGAGACCCAAATGGATAGTCTGACGGACGAGCCAGGGTCGGGCGAACAAAAGGAAGAAGTTCCACAGCAGGAAATCGATATCTCAACAGCTGATTATCAAGTAAGTACTGAGGCTACCCCTGATGCTTCAATTTCAACCAATACTCTACCTCTCGATGAACAACAACCATAGGCTAGACATTTGAAACACACATAAGAGGTTCAAGAACCCAGTCTTGAACATATATACACCGTTGGAATCCTGGGAAACATGCTTACTTGGGGAGATTAACAAATCCTCGAACCTGTGGATGAAGTTGCTTATATATAGGCCATCTCCTATGACCGCAAAAGGAAATATATCATAAAGAGGACCACCAAGAAGAGGAGGCTTACTATGGATCGCTCCATCCTCATCACCACAGAGGAAAAATTGATCAACACCGAGCATGCCAAGACGTCTGAGCTTATCGACGCAGGGATGGAGATCACAGATGCCACCCTGGACAGAGAGAAATGGGATGAAGAAGAGTTGGCCGCTATGCTGAAGGAGTTGGAACATATACACAATTTGGCGAAATACTACCAGGACATCACTCAGGCTATGGTGTTCCTGAGAAGAGAATTCTAGGAGGCCTACAGTAAATTTACAAATGAGAGACACCTTTTCACTGCAAGGATAGCCGAGTTTCAAGAAGACACCCTCATGGCACTGATGACATGAAAGGATATGGAAAGGTGGTATGAGAAAGCACACCAAGCAGTAGAAAGGATCAACTACATCAACGTGGTTCAAAAGGGTTGAGATGCCGAAGAGCACGACATCGAGGTACTAAGGGAAAGCATCATCGACCACAGAAAGAAGTCAGCCGAATACTGGGTGAAAATGGCCCAAGAAAACCATCGGGAAATCTAAGAGAAATGGGTTGAGTGAGAAAAGAGCTAGACCAAGATCAACCTGGCGATGAGAGACATCGGCCTCCTTGAATTTGACACACCCGATGACTTTGTCGACTTGCATCACATAATCAAATTACATGCTGAACAAGACTCATCGTGGGTGGTGGAGATAGCAAAGTTGTCGAACATGGCACCAGATCAAGTGCAACAATTCATGGAACTTTCAATCAAGGCTCGAACCGTGTTGTAGCAGTTAAGTGCTAGAATTGTCAAGTATCGAGCACGAGCAGTAGAGATAAGAGAGATCCTTTCAGCCCCAATGGAACAACACATATTCTTGTATGCCAACACATGCGAGGATCTTTTCGTCAAATGGTCGGAGTACGAGAAGAGTCATCCACTCAAGTGAGATCATTTGATGACTCTTACAAGACTGAGAGGTGAAAGTGCTATGTGGTGAGTTTTTGTTTTACTTACATTCACTTTTGATATTTATTTTTAGTTAATAATATGTTATAAATAAGAGGATTGACCTGTTAGCAAAGGGTCGATGGTTTTTGCAAAGACCCTCATTTTTTGATTTGTAAAGAACTATTTCAGAGCTACCTTAAATGAGAAGTCTTGCCTAGGACCAGAGACAAGTTTGTGTTTTTCATAAAAAACGTGTGTGATTGGATCTGAAAAAGAATTATTTCCGATTTTATCTCATGAATGGATGTCGTAACGAGTAAGAGCTTCTGAATCTGTTGATAAGTTATTTGATTCAATATTTTTATAGTTCTTGTCTTTAATGATGAAAAGTAAATAGTTGTGTTAATATGTGATTGATGATTATAGTTAAGGAAACTATTTTTCTTGCCATCATTTATTGCATGTATGTTTTCTTTTGATAATTGTATCCCAGTCAATAATTGGAACACCAACATGTCAATGTATTAGTACTAGGCTTGTTGTAGGTGTAAGAATCATTGTCTGCATGCTTGAGAAAAAGGGTTATCTTGAGCTCATCTTTCTTCAGTGTCTAAGTCCTTTTCCCTTTGTTACCCAATTGGTTTATACCAACATTTATCTTGTATTGGTCCCACCTATAAGAGAAAATACAAGAAGAGAACGCTCAAACTAAAGGAGAAGTTTTTTCGCAAGAAGACATCCTGTCAATCTCTACGTAAGGCCCATTGATTAGTTGGCCAGATCGCAAGATCTGGAGAACCATTCCACCATTAAACACTGCAGAGTCTAATTGGGCCTTGGTGGCTTGTTTGGTTCCTGCTATTGAGTTAAAGGGATTTAGGACCCCTCAACATGTACTTTTAAAGATTTGAACATAAATAAGAAAGCCCCACCCACTGAGACAAAGGCCTGTAGACGTAGGTGAGATTGTCAAACTCCGTTATCACTTTGGTGTTTTATGGTTTACTATTCTTCATGCTTATGTTAAGATATGTATATTTGCTTATGGATTCTATGCTTCCTCTTTGATTATTCCTCGTTCATCAGTTTTCCTAAATGGTAAAATATCTCATGCAAAATAACTCAACCATTGTCATTTGAAATATCTTTTCAGATCAAGTGGTATCAGAGCTAGTTGACGTTTGGATTTTGAGTTTGCATGATTACCAGAGATAATTTGAATCATGGTGAAGGTGAACTTGTTGAAGAGAATCCATTGATTGGATTGAGAAAGAGAACTTCTCATAGTGAGAAGATGGCATCGGAAGAGGGACTTTCTCATGATGAGAAAGAGTTTCAAAAAAAATTCTTCGCCATGTCGGAGATGATGAAGGTTTTGTATGAGGATTACTTGGAACGGAAGAGACTGAATCTAGGTGAATCTTCAAAGGTCAAAAGTGAAGAAGGAGAGGATCCTCCTCAAATTCCTCCTTCACCTCCTTCTTCTTCCTCATCTTCTTCTTCTTCAAGTTCAAGTTCTAAATCCACTACAAGAAAACATGTCCATGTCCATAAACATGATATGCCTATACTAAAGCTTGATGTAAAATTTGAATTACCTATGTATGATGGTGAAGTCAATGCAGAGAGATTTGATAACTGGGTCAGACATATGGAGGTTTATTGCAGTGTGCAACAAATCAAGGAGAGGCAACTCAAATCAAGTTGGCATCGCTTAGACTTGCAGACACAACACTCATCTTGTGGAAAATAAAGTTGAAAAATGGCATGCAACAAGTGGGTAATGTATTTCCATCATGGCAACATTTTATTTCTGCACTTAGAAAGAAATTCTGTCCTTTGGGTTATAAAGGGAAAGCTATAATTAAATGGCAAGCTCTTAAACTAAGAAAATGACAAACAATGGAAGAATACACAGATGCCTTTCGTAAAATGGCATTGATGTTAGATATTCCTTTACATACCAAAGAAACTATTATGAAGTATATAGGAGGTTTACCTACACATATTCAAAATACTGTATTTATGTTTGGACCTACTAATATTGATGAGGTTTTTGTTCAAGATACATACATCGAGGTAGGGAAAACAAGAGTTGGTGTATCAAGGGGAAACATCTTCAAGGAAAGAGGACAAAAGGAAGTGGAATGGCAAGAAGGAAAATTTAGTGGCAAGAAAGGAAGAGAAGCTCTCTTGCAAGAAAGAAAGCCATGATGAGGACCTTTGTTGGAAATTGCATCCCGAGAAGAGAACAAAGTGGTTCAAAGAAAAGAAAGGGAGGCAAACAATTGCAGTAGCAACACGACCAAAAAACTTGGGATTAGATTTAGGTGATGAATCTAAAGTCTCATTGGTTGGTTTGACAGGTAAAATTGATGGATTTGATTCTAGAAGTAAATTATTTCACATAAGGGTCATAATGAGACATACTAAGGTCGACACATTGATAGTTAGTGGATCTTAATCTAACTTGATTTCAAAATAATTGGTTAAACAATAGGGATTAAACACTTAGATGCATCATAAGCCTTACCCACTTAAATGGATAAGCAACAATCATCAATTCACATAACAAAGAAATGCACATTTAAGTTTGCAATTTCATCTAAGTTTGTGGATGAGGTAACATGTGACGTGGTGCCACTCAATGAATGTGGAATGGTCTTAGGAAGTCCTTACTTGTATGATCGTAAAGCAATATTCTATAGGGAAAATAATCAATATCACTTAACCAAAGTAGGTCAAGAATATGTTGTTCATGCACATCATTTAAAGGAAAATAAATCTCTTCAAACTATGGAACAATTAAGAAAGGCGGCTCATGCAAGCAACACACCTATAATTGTTTCAAGTCAAGTAATCGATCTTAAACAAGAACAAGAGATGATTGTAGAATGTAATATCAATCACACTTTGCTTCAAGATAAGATAATGTCGTGCAAATATTACAAACCTATTAGCTCATTTGTAGTCATATTTTTGATGCTATGTGGCTTTAGTAAGATGCGACATAGTACAAGTGGCTAACAATATGCTGTCAGTTATCATAATTGTTTTATAGTTGATATTTATGAGACAGGTGCACAGGAAAAAGTTTAAAGACAGAGAATAAGTCAAGTGGCCTATCCCGCACTTGATGACTAGTCTGTAACCTTTTGGAGGACCAAAAGGTATTTAGTGGGGAGGTGTGATCCAGAATTGGATCTCAGGAGCAAAATGGGTCCATGAAGGCCTAAAAATCAAAGTTCTTAGAATGGCTTCAAAATGGACGTGTGCGTAGGCCTCATCGATACGAACCCAACACAACTTGAATGGGCGCAAATGGAAGTTATATTCTCCAAATATTGCAATCTGTTCATTTTGCCAAACAAGCAAAAATTTGTACAGTCCATACAGTCCGTACAATGCCATGTGGAAGCTCACTGTACAGGACGTACAACTAATGTGGTAGGGTATAGTTGGCAGTGACGTGGGTAGACAGGTGGATGAGTCAGGGAGTGACACGTGTCACCACTGCAAGGGTGACACATGGCACGTCCGTACAAATGATGTGGCGAGTCCATACAGTCTGTACAACACATGGTGTTGACATGGCAGGTACAGTGACATATGACTGGGTATGACAATAGGTCGAATGACTGCGTGGCACTTGGAAATTATTGGGTGAATTTGAAGGTGCCACATGGACCAATACTGGGATGTCATGTGACACCCCTCTATTGGTCATTGTGTATGGAAAAAATTATGGGTTCACGGGAATTGAACCCGTGACCTATGGTCCAAGTGGCAAGCGACTTGGCAGGGTCGGGCTGGCCAACCCGTCGGTTTGGTTCTTAACCTATGGTGGCACCGAATGTGTTTAAGTTTGAAAGGTTGAATATATAGACAGAGTAAGGGCTGGGGCCTAGCCCCAACCCCAAAAGTTACCAAGCGACTGATGTAACATGACCACAAACCTACAGTTAAAAACATTGGTGCAAAATGCTATGAGTCTATCCCTAGCGCGTTGTAATACGACTGATGTGCATATGACCTGAACTTCAAATAGATAGCATGGTTTTATAACGTTAGAGCGTGATCGGTCGAGCTAGCTCGCTGACCAAGGGTGTGAACTAGGGCTGGAATACAGGGGCTAAAACCACATGGGACACATGGAGCTTGTAGACTGTGACCATATGGCCTATACATATAACCGAGAGCCAAGAATCCAAGAGGGGGCCAACGCATAACTGCTAGTGCCTAGCCACATGGAGGCGCCCAAATGACCAGGAGCCAACGAAAAAAGGGGCCATGCCCTGTTTATATGCAAAAGTGGGTTTTATTACTTTGCATTAAGATTTTAATTGATTTATTCAACAATTTTATGGGATTTTGGTCATTTTTAGGGGATATTGGGCCCTTTTTGAGGCCATATCTTGGGGGAAAGTTGGGAGATGGTTACCAAGTTTAGGCCTATATAAACTAGAGGCTCTTGAATCCATGGAGGAGGTTCATAATAGGTTTATTTTGAAGAATTATTGAGCCAAAGCCATTTTTATGCAGGGAAGCCATTGAGGAGAGCACCTTTGTAGGCCATTTCTGGGAGCTCCGTTCATCCAATTTCAGTGTTGTTAGTTTTGTTGGGTTCTAGAGATCTGGTAGAACAATATCAAATCAATTTTTAATCCATTTGGCATTGATGTGATGTAATTTTAAATCTTTGAAAATAAATAAGAAATCCTCACCCACTGAGACAAAGGACCGGAAACGTAGGTGAGATTGCCGAACTCCGTTATCACTTTGGTGTTTTATGGTTTGTTGTTCTTCATGCTTATGTTTAGATATGTATATTTTCTTATGTCTACTATTCTTCCTCTTTAATTATTCCTCTTTCATCAGTTTTCCTAAATGGTAAAATAACTCATGCAAAATAACTCAACCATTGTCGTTTGAAAGATCTTTTTCAGATCATTCTCATACAGGCTAACCCCACCTTTCTTTTTTCGGTGCTTGCGCGGGCCTTGGAATCCTTTGGTGACATACTCACTCTCGAGAGATAAGACAATGATCTGGTGGATTTCATCCACATGAATCAAATACCTCCGTTCAAGCCATAGACTTCTGTCATGTACTCGACTAATCAAGAATTTCGTGCAACACACAACCTCACCAGTGGTCCCGAAGACCGGTAAGTCTATGAGGTTCATGATTGTAGATTTGAATAGATTGATAAATTCAGGCTTGGGGACAAATTGCATGCCTCCAATTTCATATGGAACCAAGTCCTAGAACACATCGATGTTCATCGTAAGGAAAAACACTTGGTCTTCCAAATCAAGGTCCAAGAACTTTACTTGCTCTATCTTTCCTTTGACATCCGCGAAGATCTCGATCCAAGGATCATATGGTTCATCTGGGATTGCTTATTTGGGAGCTGAACTCCAAAATCTTGTTTCTCTCGGCATGGTCTCTCTAAAGTGTTGATTTACTAGGTAAGTTGGGGTCGGCTTTGTAACAGGGGAACAAAAAGCTCTCAGGGTATGTGCAATTGCAGAAAATTAAAAAATCTAGCTAACAACAAATGGTGATGTTGCTCCTGGATTGACAGAGTCTTATAATTGGATAAATGGAGAATTTCTGTATGCGCACATAAAGACACTCATGATTAGGCCATAAACATGTTTTTAGGCTTAGGTGTCCGACGGGACGAATAACGGGGTCATATCTACCAATTGATCTAGGATTTTAATGAATAGTCTGACAAGGACGTGGTTGAGATGAGGTGATTATCCTTTTAAAATCTGAGAAGCATGGTGGGGATACCAATGGCATCTGTGCGTATCATTCATTTATGTATTAGTGGAAATTTTGATGGGTTATGGTGGATTTTGTCGGGTTACTGTGGATGTCATAAAGTGTATGACTAGAATGGGTATTTGTGGCACATGGGTTGTGATCGAGCTCAGATTCTCCCTCCCTTCGACCACAATGGGGTTCCCCATCATATTAAATGACTTCATTGAATGTAATGGTGGCTCTTTCGATCCTGTGCGATTGAGTAAGCAATTATGCACAAAAGCAATGCTTAGACTGAAATAGAATATATGTTGTGGCACATTAAATGCACACTCCGACATTTATTAACTGAATTAAAGAAATTGCAAGAAATGAAAATCTAAATGCTATGCATGCTCCTTTGGCCTGAATAAACCTTGATTTGGCTCAAGCATGAGAAATGTATGGTTTCAGGTGAGCTCCATTCACCCATCCCAACCGAAGGATACCATCTAGTTGCGCAAGCCTGACTGCACTAGAGTGTCATATTTCCGCAGCTATGAATGGGCCCAACGAATGCATGCACAACTTGCATGGATGTTTCTGATATCAACTGTTATATAGAAGTACCTTATCCCCTTGCACGAATCTGTTGGACTTAATATTCCTATCATTCCAAGCTTTCTATCTAGCCTTCTCAACCATCTGATGAAAATACGCTAAAAATATTGCTTCCTCAAGTTCTTGCAAGTCTGCAATCCTCTGCGCAACAGATTCATCATCTGTCATGTGTGTAGCTTGTGCTATATAAATAATAGGGGTGATAAATTTTGCGGTTACAACAACTTATTTTCCATAGACCAACTGAAATGGAGTGTATATGTGTAACTTCTTTGTGGTAGTCCTGTAAGCCCATAAGATTGTTGTAACTCTATCATCCCAATCCTCCCAATTTGTGAAACATACTTTTTTGAGTCCTCTTTCCATAATTTTATTGAAGGCCTCTACCATACCATTAGCTTGTGGATGGTAAGGGCTACTATAATTATGTTGTATAATAAATTCAGTTCTTAAAGCTGCAATTGTACTGCTAATAAAATGAGTACCTTGATCACTGGTTAGAATTCTAGGACATCCAAAATGAGTGATAACATTATCCAAGATAAATATAACAATTGTATCTATAGAAAAATCTTGGACTGCCTCTGCTTCAGCCCATCTTGTAAGGTAATCAGTTGCGGTAATGATGTATCTGGCCTTTGAGTGCTTAACCAGGGGGTTGATCGGTCCAATAAAATCAAAAACCCACTTCGCAAATGCATGAAGTGCTCTAATTGGCTGAAGGGGTAATTCATCTCTTCGAGACGAATTTCCTACTCTTTGGAAATTGTTACATGATCTATCATATTCCTTAGTATCTTTAAAGAACATGGCCCACCATAACCCAACGTGAAGTAACTTCTGTGCATTGGCCTTACCTCCAACATGTCCTCCCACAACTCCATTGTGGCATTCCCACAGGACATCTTGCCTTTCATGGTTTAAGACACATCTGCTAAGGATTTTGTCGAGTCCCAATTTCTAAAGTTGTCTAGAAATCAATTGATAGTCTGCTGCACGAACCGCCATATTTCTCTTCTAGGTTGCAGAGTACGTTTCTGGGTAGCTTCTTGTATTGAGGAAGACAAAAGTGTCTTCAATATACTCTGGAATGGCTTCAATCCATAATAGGTCTACATCCGGGAGCTGATCATCCACTACTCTGCCACTTTCCCCTGACTCCAACTTGGAGAGGTGATCTGGACCTACATTGCATGTTCATGGTTTGACAATCACTTCAAACAAAAATTCTTGAAATAAAACTATCCATCTGCAAATTCTTCCCTCCAATACTGGATTATTGACTAGGTACTTCAATGCAGAATGGTCAGTGAAAAACTTGAAATGAGAGCCTAATAATTAGTTTCTAAATTTTTTTAATGCATAAATCATAGCCAAACCTTCCCTTTCAATGGTTGTGTATTTGCGCTCATCTTGCAATAGTTTTCTGTTGACAAAGTAAATAGGATGGTCCATATTTCCTTCCCTTGGTTGTGCTAAAATGGCTCCCATGGTGATGCTTGATGCATCCACATGTACATGGAATTCAATTTCCCAATTTGGAAATATCAATATCACGACACTAATTAGTTTCTCTTTGAGAATGTCAAATTACTTGTCACACTTAGGCGTCCATCGGAATAGTTCAAATTTATTAAGCAATTTCTCAAGGGGTGTTGTAATAGTTTCATATCTTCTGATGAACCTACAATGATACCCTATATGTCCCAGTGTGGAGCACAACAATTTGGCACTTGTAGGTGGCGACATGTTCAAAATGACCGCAACTTTAGCTGGGTCTACCAAGACTCCTTCTCTACATACAATATGGCCTAGTAGATTGCCATGTGGTACATAGAAAATACACTTTCTTAGATTTAGAGATATCTTCATTTCACGACATATATCAAACATTAACCGGAGTAGGATGACATGATATTTTAATAGGATGTACATTGTCCAATCATCCATACAGACTTCTAAAAACTTGTGGATGAATTCTCGAAAATATGCTATCACAATTTGAGAGAAAAATGCAGGGGCATTCTTCAAACCAAAGGGCATTGCATTGTATGCGAAATATCCCCATTTGGTTATGAATGTAGTCTTGTTCTTGTCTTCCTCTATGATTCTGACTTGATGATATCTTGAGAATCTGTCTATAAATGAATAAGACTCTTTTCCTGCAACTTGATCTAATACCTCGTCATTGAAAGGTGTGGGAAACAAATCATGCACACACGTAGAATTCAGACTACTGTAATCCACACAGACCCGAATGTCTTATGTGCCTTTATTACTCTTGATAACTATGGGGCCAATCCATTGTGCTTCTTCAATAGGGAAAATAAGTCCTACCGCAAGCATCTTGTCCACTTCTTTCTTAACCTTTTATTTTATTCTAGGGTTGAGGCAGTATGGTATGTGCTTCACCGGTCTTGAGCCGGATTTAAACTCTATTTTCATTTCTCCCCTGGATCCTTTTATGCCTTTTAGTTTCACAAACGTTTTAAAAAACAAGTCCTCATACTCCTACAATGAACTATGTACTTAATCCATATCTTTCTCATCCCAGTAGTCTCCTATAGAAGCTATCTTAGGATTCTCTATGCTCCCTATATTTACTTTCCATAACTTTAGTGGGTGATTATAGGAGCTACAGGTGTGACTAGTTATGGTATCATGAATCTCTCTAATGCCTTTGGTTTCTTTAATGTCTAAGTTTCTAAGCTATTCTAAACCATCATGGTTTTCTAGGTCTCTCTCAACTTTACAACAAGGTACATATATCTTATCAATTTCAAGACTTAGACTAGACTGAAGCAAGTGAACACGGTCATCACATACTACTAGAATTGATCTCTTTTTACAAATGTCAGTAAAAATCATTTCCCTGATTCTCTAAAGGACAATGTTGAGCTCGTGATACTTACTTATAAAGGAAAAATCCTTGCAGAACTATTTTTGTAAGATCTGCCAACAGTTCTTTTGTCTTCTGGTCTCCTCATGTATATACCAGGCCCTTGGAATAGGCCCCAACGAATGGAAAAATATCTAGACCCATAGGTGAAAGGGTACCTCCGCAACTCTCCATTGTTTTAAGGAATGTTCAATATGCATCTGAGGGTCAGATTGTCCGTCGAACAGTTTCACATCCTGGAAATATATCTTCATTTATTCTTTCAACCAATCCCTCCCCTGGAATCAACATCAAATAGATTGTTTTTCATCCTCCCACTCTATAATTGAGGCTTTAATATGGGTGGCCCACCATCTAGCAGGGGTATCTTGCAAGGCTAAGTCAAGAACAAAGATCCTTTGTTCCTCCTCTATCTTTTCTTCCATGATGGCGAGAAAACCATGTACCTCTGAGGTCCCATTCTAGGTAGGGGGTTCTTTGACCTTAGTTCCAATCCATATTATTTCTATGACAGTTGCGCATCACCTTGAGAATCAATCATATGAACCTTGCTTCCAACTATCAAACGTTGCTTTTGAATCCTCATCATTAGATTGTATGCTTTTTGGGAATAGACTTAGTCAGGAGAAAATGTTGTTTTTGGGAAGAGAAGCATGAAGGGAAGAAAGGAAAGCTAGAATGAAAATCAACACATGCGAGGGAAGTATACGAGGTATGCATACAAGGAATACCTAATGATGTTAGGGTTAGAGTTTTTGCAATGTATTGTAATGGATGGTGAGCTCGAGAAGTAATGAGAGATTTGATTATGAGGGTTAGATCGCAAGCTGAGGGGCCTGGTGCGATCTAGTCAGCCTCGCAGGGATCGGGGAGCTTGTTGAAAGTGTAATATATAAGGTTGTAAACACGCGTGGCCTGACATATTACTGAACCGTAATAAATATCTTGAGAGCCAGATATTTGTGGATGTAGCCAAGGAGGGGGTGAACCACGATAACATTTGTGTTGTGTGATTGAGTGTATGCATCTATAATGTTGTTAAGTATTGAATATTAGATGAATGAATGAAGGAACTAGTTAGATATGATATTTCACATGCATGAATAGAATGACTGCTTTAATAAGATGTTAGATGGAATAAATAAATATTACAAGGTACATCCACAGATCTCCACTCATTCCCGAGCTGCAAACACTTGAGTATTGTAGCCACCCATAGAGATATCTCAGGTGAGACTGCGCAGTACACCCTGTGTGTTATGTTTCCTTCTGGTTCACTAGGGGGGTTGATAGTGTTAGAGGGATTTTGTTGGGAGCTTGTTAAACCTAAACCTGGGTCAAACTATGACAGTAAGGTAGGATCAAAGTAGATAAATTCTAACGTATAATAACATAAAATACAACAAATATATTTCTGGTTGGTTGGAACATGATGGGATTGAGTGAATGAGATCTGCTGAAGACTCGTCAAAAGAATGAGATCGGATGAAAATATGTTAAGAGAATGATAATCTAAAAAGGAATGTTGAGACCATGGAACCCAACAAAGGCAGAGATAGAGAGCTGGTTGAAAACAAAGGAGTTGGAGTTTGCGCAGAAAGATAACAAAAACCCAAAGTTGACACCATGCACATATCTGGACAAGAACGTATTCAACAACTTGCATGAAGTATTTTTCTGTGATTTCCTACATGTGTTGCAGGCATGGATATTTAGGTTGAAAGAAAACCATCCTACAAATCGGATTAGAAAGCTAGAGTGGAATCCTGTAGAGATCACGTAGTTACAACAAGTTGATAATAAATTCACGTGTGCAATATATTTATGGTTAGAAAACATTGTTGCAGGATTTATCACAGAATTTTCAGTAGATACAACGAAGTCTTACAATGCAGCAGAGCAAGAGTTCTTGAAGATACCTTGAGGTAGGTATATCAGATCACTATATACTTCTATTAAGATATTACTATATAACAAAGGTATAATGACAATGGCTTCAGACAACTAAACTTCCCTACGTGCATGGGGGAAGGGGGGAAGCACTGACAGGAGAAGGAGAGATGAAGGGAGAAATGGATAAAGGAAATAAGGAGGAGCCCTTGGACCCAATCATGATGGATGGAGACCATATCAAGGAGATCATGGTACCAGCTGGAAGAACGCATAGTGGATTACCCTACCAATATAAGATGAACACCAAGAAGAGAGTCGTAGCCACGAGGGAGGGCTTGGAAAATGATGAAGAAGAGGTAGATGATCTTCGGAATGTGGAGTAGATTGAGGAAATCCTGCGTGCGACATATGAGAGGAATACGAGAGGTCCAAGAGAAGGAATAGAAGGCATCACTCCTATCCATATCAGTGTCAATGTGGAACCCATAAGCCCATGTCCGATTAATAGACCAATAAGAACACCACCATTTACACAACTGAGTTTTGGGAGAAGGAAGACAACAAGAAGTACATATACATAGGAAGTACATGTAGATACTTGAATAACATTTCTTGAACTGGGGGAGCCAGTTTAGGAAGCATTAGTCAAGTATCTACACCACGCAGAGGTAGTAGTTCAACATTCAGGATGGAAGGACATGATCCCACCATCAGGTTACTCGAATTCAAAGGAGAGGCATCAGAGGACCCTGAGAAGCACTTGTTTATTTGTGAAAAGATATGGGAAGAAAAATAGATCACATATGAGGACACTAAACTTGCGTAGTTAGATATTATGCTAAGAGATCACACACTAGATTGGTAAATGAGCTTAGCTGCAAACATTCCGCCAGGGAAAAACAAAACGATTGGAGATATAAAAAATCTATTGATAAATGAATTCCAGAAGCCTAGTTCAGAGGATCAATACATGAATGGGATGATAGATATTAGACAAAAGACAAGAGAATCTATATGGGAGATTGACCAAATATTCAAACGATTTAAGGGAAAGCTAAAGTATGTCATGACAGATATACAACATAGGCATCTATTTTTCAATTCACTACTACCACACTTGAAATACCCGTTGCGGAAACAAAAGTTTTAGACTCAGGCAAAGGCTCTACAGGAAACCCTACAACTGGAAGGGAACCAATATCAGAAGACCGATCCATCCATAGAGGAGTTGAAGGAGGATTAGAAGAACTTAACATTCCATCTAAACCAGAACAAAGGTAAGGACGAAAGAAAATTTGTTTGGTGTACCACATGTAGGATAGAAGGATACCACAAGAATGAATTCCCAACATTCACGCAGTACATGGAAGCAGGACTACCAAACCCTTTTCTAATAGGAGGACTATGGTGTGAGATCTGTAAGAAATAGGGGCATGATCCATATCACTGTCCATTGATGCATAAATACCAGACAATACCTAAGAGTTCATATTGCAACTTTTGCAAGTCATTAGGCGATGATGACAAGGATTGCAGGACCATGGACCTAATGAGGGAAAGAACATCAGATGCTTATAGGTTGTAGGCATAAATGATGAGCGAGCAAGATGCACCACAATTTAACCAAGTACCAGCCCCGTATAACACTACGCAGTAGAAATATAACACTGTGCAACAACAATATAACACTCGTAGCTATAGTACAACAACGCACAACCACACTATAATCCCACACAGTATAACCAGGTTCCCCAGTACAACACACCACGAGGATATCAAGCTGGCTATAGAGGTGGAGGAAAAGGAAGAGGAGGCTTTAGAAGATCCAGATGACCAGTGGTATGCCAAAACTATCAACAACCAAGACACTATGCAAGAGAAGGCCCACTTCCACCTGCGACATGTATGTATTTTCATGCATCAGATCATGACACAGAATAATTTCCTACACTATTGAGGAAGATCTAAGAAAAGAGAAATAAGAACAATCAAAATGTTCAGTGGATTTCAGTGAAATCAAGGGACGATGGAAGAAACATCAACACAGTTACGCGTGGTAGAGCTCAGATAGGAAACGACATAGTAAGACAAGATCCAACACAACACCAATGGGTGAAGAATAATGTTGAACTGAAGAAGCAGTTTGATGCACAGAATGAAAAGGAGATATTCAAGTAGGCCAGACAAGAATTATTGAATCTAGACATTGCATCGACATCAACTACGCCGGATACTCAGGAAGTACCAGCATATGAGATGCCTCCATCACTGGATCACACCAAAGAAGCACAACCCTTAGGACAAGTAAGTACGATTAAAGCCTTTTTGAAATCTTGTGTCAAACTACTAAATGACCCATCATATATTAAAGTGTTACAAAATATGCTAGAAATATGTAGTACATAGGTAGAAGGAAAGCTAGAACAAAAAACAGTTAATCATCTGCATACAAGGAGGAGAACAAGCAGAGAATTCAGAATGAATGCCAATATTGGAGATTTCAACATGGGAGATATTATACTGGATTTAGGATCTGAAGCAAATGTGTTACCCAAGAAGACATGGCAATGTATGGGAGAGCCCACATTAGAATATTCACATGTACAATTGAAACTAGCAAATCAACACAAATTTTTACCAATTGGAAGGCTAAAAGGGGTGACAACAGATCTGGATGGAGTGCACACTAAAGCTAACTTTGAAGTGACAGAGATAGTATATGACACAACAATTTATCTGACATTGCTTGGCTTGGATTAGGCATTTGAAAATCAGGCCATAATCAACTTAAAAATGAGGAAGATGACATTCGAGTCGGGAGAATACAGAGTCATTGCACCATTGGATCCATCAGAAGGGGAAAGGTTTGTAGAACCCACTTGTTTAGACCTGGAGGAAATCAACCAGTTGTACAGAACAACTGC